>AWUE01023785.1:0-83484 GCA_001974825.2 Corchorus olitorius
GTTTTTTTCTTTTCTTTTCTTTTCTTTTTCTAGCATGTTCTGTGTGTTTACTTGATATCAAGTGTGCACATGCTGCGTAGCAGTACATCACTTAGAACTACCATTGGGAGAAAGCTTAAATAAAGCAAAAACAGGCTTTTCCTATGAAGTTTGGTATGGTAAAAGTTGGATGCTCTCATGCTCTTAGGCTCTCAGCTTAAGTTTGTTGTTAAGCTACTCTTGCTTTTTCTCTAGAGCTCTATATATATGTTATCATCCCAGCACTATTATTGGATATCCAAAGTGGGAAGCATTCTTTGATGAGTGTACAGAATGATAGTAATCTCTACCTTTCACCCCTTTTTAACCCAAGCTCAATTTGATAGGAAGTATTTGAGATTTTATCTGAGTTTATTGTTGGAATGGAAATCTTATATATAAGATGGCTCTGAGTCAGCTTGGAAAATTTTACAAAGTTACTACGTTTTTAGTAATTTCATTTACTCATATGGAGTCGGATTGTAATGCAGTAAAGAACAAAGAAAGCAAAGTGGATTTTAGTGGGGGAGCTGAGTCTTCTCCTTTCTCGGCAAAACGAGCTGTTGAGCGAAACAAATCATTGCACAATTCAGAGACAAAGTTGAGGGAAGAGGAGACTGAAGACATAAGCATACATGACAATGATTTGGAGTCCCTGATGAACAGCCCCATTCAAAGCGATCAGGGTCATAATGATTCAAGGGAAGCTCATAGTGGTAGTAGCTGCAGTGGCAGTAGTAGTAGAAGTGATTGTTTTTCTGGAAGTGCCAGTGAGGAAGAAGAGGATGGGTGCCTAGACAATTGGGAGGATGTTGCAGATGCCTTGAGTGCTGATGACAGTCAAAATAATCTAGCCACTGCAATGCCCACCACATACGAAACAAAGATTGAATCCACTTGTGCTGACCAACAGTTCAAGAACCAAGTGATAAATCGGTCAAATTCAGAGAGCAGGGCAACAGTTTGTGGTTCGCACATGAATTGTCGAGCATGGAGATCTGATGATGCTTTTCGTCCTCGGAGTCTTCCCAGCCTACCAAAAGAGCATAATAGTTCTTTGAATTCGGATTGGCATAATAGTGGTGGGGCTATCACCTGGGCAGAACGAAGTACTATGTCCCACCCTTCTTCATGCCCTATCTGCTGTGAAGACTTGGACATGACAGACTCTAGTTTTCTCCCTTGTCCGTGCGGATTCCGGCTTTGCCTTTTCTGTCACAAAAGGATTCTTGAAGCAGATGCAAGATGTCCTGGATGTAGGAAACAGTATGATAGCATTAATGGGAAAATATGTTTTAGTAGATGATGAGCTGCATTTTCAACTGGTAGTCTATATTTTAGAATGAGTCCTAGTTCATAGGAGGAGAGTTTCTTTTCTCGTTTTCCTCATGAAATGCATATGGGCCTTATTACTCTACCTGTAATAATGTGCATCATATTATAGAAATCAAATTTTATTGGAACATTGTATGGGTGTAGAAACAGTTCTTTGAAGTGACCTAAAACTGATCTAAGCTAATGCTGAGTTTCTTAATTGCATAATGTTTTGCATATCTGAATCTGAGTTTTCTGGGTAGTGATGTCAAGTAGGTAATTTCTACTATCAATTGCTTCAATGCATAAGGTTGCTCTCTTTCTAATGTCTGGTATGTCATATCTATTACTCTCCTGTGTTTATTGTACTATAGTTTAATGTCTTTCGTATGTATATTGGATTTTTGACAGGAAGGTTAGTGTAACGTGAGATACGGACTGTGGCACTTTATCCAGATGTACTCTAGTGCTGGCTGTTCAACCTGCTGTTCTATCTTCCTTGTAAAGTATGCTTTTGATTTTTCTTTTTTCTCCATACATTATGACATCATCGATTCTTAGAATCTTTTGGCTCAAAGATGAGTAACCAGATGCATCTGCTGGAGGGAATATATTTATATAATGTGACATATCATTTACAGATCTTGAACTTTAGCATTTCTTATGTGCAAAACATACAATCAATATGTCGATGGGTTTTAAGAATTTTACAGGTTAAAATAGCAGATTGGAGGGTGAAATCATGCTGGTGGTCATCCTCATTTCACTCCTTGTAATGTCTGGGTTACATTCATCCTCGTTTGACACATTATAAAGGCTGTGTTGCATGATCCAAGCATTATGAAAAAGAATACCATCTGTTGCAGTTTCTACTCTTCCCACTTCCATAGAGTATGGTACATACATTTATTTGCAGTTTCTTTGTTTCCTTTTAAAAAAGGAGGGAAAATGGAGCATGAAATGGAATCTATCTCGCTATGTTCTTGTAACAGTCAAAAACTGAACTTTTCTGTAATATGTCTGACCATGTGAAGCTACTTTGTGCTGATTTAATCGATAATGTAAAATTGGATTACATAGTTACAGAAAGCTTGAACTGTTAGAAAATGATATTAATGCTCTAACAATAAAAAGTCCTTTTATTTTTAATAATATAAGTTAAGGTTGAGTTCGACTTCAGAATTGGGATTTATTTATTTATTTTTTACATTGTAGGAAATCATATACCAAACCCTCTTGTGAACTCTTCTCTATACTTCTTTAGGAACTAAACCAGGAGCCAAGAGGTCACCTCAAAAGTCGAAACCATGAATTGTGATTGATAATTATAAGAAAAAAAAAATTGCAAACATAGAGAGTAACCAAACCCTTTGGATTACGACTTTAAACAAACCCTTGGCCAACTTTTTTATTTATGCAAGGAATCTACAATTTTTGCATAAAAGCCAAAAGGCAATGTTGCAAAAGTTCCAGTTTGGGCAAATGGAATGCTTTCAAAGTTGAATTGGCCTTCTCTTATCGGCTATGGCCTGCTTCGCACTTCCTTTGCTCTTTAGAGTTTTAGACTCTTCCAGCTGTTGGCATGGCGGCCACGGCATTTTTATCATTTTTATTTGTTTTTACTTTTAAGAGAATTTCAAAAAGGCTGTTAAACAGAAATATTTTGTTTTATTTTAGTTTATTTTTTGGCCGTCAGAAATATTTATTAATTAATAATAGTATCATATATATATATATATATATATTATCTTACTATCTTACTATCTTATCTTATCTTACTATCTTACTACTATATAAAATCACGAATTCAAAAATCTTAATTGGAAAATTTCTAAAATACCCTTAGTACTATAGTATAATAATTTCTTAATTAATATTCTTTTTAGTCATTAATCTTTTTTATTAATTATAAAAAGATATTGTAAATCTAATATTCAACTTCTTTTTAAATATGAAAAAGTATTAATAATTTACTATACTATAATAATTGTAATTAATAATGGATTTGTTATGAATATACATGCATGTATGTTGTGGATGTCATGAACCTAATTAAGATACAGATAAGATTGATGACTAGGTTCATTCATACACATTAACCTATGTACTAAGTTCATCCCCTTGTATTTATGGTGATGTATCTATGTGCCTATAAATAGGTCACTTCCTTTGTTTTGAATAATAAGATGAATAAGAACAATTTCTCCCATTCTCCATATTCTCTTGTTCTCTCTATTCTCTTATCTTTTCCATACTTCAATTCTCTACTCCCTTGCTTTATTTTGTTATCATTTCATAACACGTTATCAGCACGAAAAGCTCCAAGTGACCAAGATCAAAAGTTTTATCTTACAAGTTTAAGTGGCGATCAAGAAGCTCAAAAAGATCGAGATTGAAAGATTAACCATTCAACTCAAGGTTAGATATTTTACAAAGTTTATTTAACATGCATAATCCCTTCTTCTACCTTTATTTATCATGCATAATCTCCTCTTTCTACCTTTCTTTATCATTAAAAAAATTATGAGTAATCAAAATACATCAAGCATATTAGTGGCACCTGAAGTTGTCACATCAAAGATATAATATTACTTTGACACCTGAAGTTGTCATAGTATCATTTGACACCCGAAGTTGTCATATTAAGGATGGAAATATTTGTTTAATTGTTGCTAAAGTTTGACACCCGAAGTTGTCATACTATCCACTTTAAACTATATAAATGTTTATGTGACACATGCATATATCTATATGACTTAATCACCGTGTTTTAAGTCGTTTCATGTGCTACATGTTTGATGAACTTCTTAATTGTTATGATAGCATTATTATGTCGAATCTTCAAAACTTGGATTTGTTAAATTATGGGAAAAAATTATATTGGTTTTGTGGATCTTAATGTTATTTTAATAAAAAAACAAACTTATCTTGGATTTAGATTATAAAAATCAATTTGGTGTAAATATTTCTTAATTTCAATTTACAAGTAATCTAACTCAATAAGTAAACAATATTATGAAAATGGTTTTCTGAATTGATTTCTTCTTGTGACTTGATAAAACCATGTACTCTTAATAAAAAATCATGAATTATTTATCTTGAGTTTTAAATGTTGAAATCCTTAAATGGTCCTGAAGACACATTTAAGAGAAAAAGATGAAAACATCCAATTAATACAAGGCCAATACTATAGTGAAAAATCATGAATTTTGTCCAATTGGCTTTGCTCCATTCCCTGAAGTGAATGTAGCAACATACAATCACTAAAAATTATGAATATGGTCATGATCGTGATTGTACAAATGAATATCATGATTATTCTAATAACATATCTTTCACCCGAAGTGAAAGGGAAATGAATGGGAAAAGGAGAAAGAGAAAGGTGGACAAAATAACAAGCATATCGAGAATTTATGCTATCGTTGTGATGACAAAGGTCATTGGTTTCGTACTCGTCGTACACCAAAGCACTTTGATTGACCTTTATCATGAATCGCTTTAGAAAAGGGAAAAGAAAATTGAGACAAATTTTGCTTGTGAAGATAGCAAATCTGAACTTGGCCATATTACTCGTTTGGATATTTCTGGTTTCTTTGCCGATTTTGATAGCAAAATATATCATTTAATTGGTGAAAGGAGTTATAGGTAATGAGCATGATGAAAAATGAATTCCTTATGTCTTATATGTTTTACCTTATTAAAGGGATGTAAATATGTTTCATATGTCTTATTTTGATGTTATGGAAACTTGATATTGGATATATATATTTCACTTTATGTGTTCAAAATCAATATATGATTTTCTGAATTTGATTTCTTTTGCCTTGTCATGATACTTGATCATATTGCATAAATGATGAAATTAGTTGGTAACAAAATCAATAATATATATCTTGTGGATAGTGCAACATCGCATACCATCCTAAAGCAAAATGAATTTTTCTCTCATTGATAATGAGAAAATCAAATGTTAGTACTATATCGGGTGTGCAAATTTGATTGATGGCTCCGGAAGAGCTAGTATTGTGCAAATTTGATTGAATGCTCCGGAAGAGCTAGTATTGTTTTATCTGGAGGAACAAAATTCAATATTAATGATGTACTATATTCTACCCAAGTCTCAAAGGAATTTGTTAAGCTTTAAGGATATCCGTCGAAATGGATACCATATTGAGACTGCATATCAAGGAAATAAAGAATATCTTTGCATCACAAACATGATTTCAGGTAAGAAATGTATATGGAGAAATTACCCGCATTATCCTCCGGATTATATTACTCATATATTAGTAAGATTGAAACATATGCTTTTGTAAACCAGAAGTTTATTGATTGCATATGTTTATTGTTTGGCATGACCGGTTTGGCCATCCCGGTTCAATTATGATGCGTAAAATAATTGAGAATTCATGTGGACATGAAATAAAGAACCAGAAGATTCTTCAATCCACTGATTTCTCATGTGCTGTTTGTTCTCAAAGAAAGTTGGTTATTAGACCATCACCAAGCAAAATAGGGTCTGAATCCCTTACATTTTTAGAACGAATACAAGGCGATATTTGTGGACCAATACATCCACCATGTGGACCATTCAGATATTTTATGGTTTTAATTGATGCATCAACAAGATGGTCACATGTATGTTTATTGTCAACTCGTAACCTGGCGTTTGCGAGATTGCTTGCTCAATTGATTCGATTACGAGCACATTTTCCTGATTTTCCAATCAAGAAAATACGCCTTGATAATGCTGGTGAATTTACTTCTCAAGCTTTCAATGATTATTGTATGTCTATTGGCATTGATGTTGAACATCCTGTAGCACATGTTCATACACAAAATGGTCTGGCAGAATCATTTATTAAACGTCTGCAATTAATTGCCAGGCCACTACTTATGAGAACAAAGCTTCCAATTTCTTGTTGGGGCCATGCTATTTTGCATGCAGCAGCACTGATTCTGCATTAGGCCAACAAGTTATAATTCATCCTCCCCTTTGCAAATGGTTTTTGGTCAGGAACCTAATATTTCCCATCTTAGAATTTTTGGATGTGCGGTATATGTTCCAATTGCTCCACCACAACGCACAAAGATGAGACCTCAAAGGAGGTTGGGAATATATGTTGGGTTTGAAACCTCATCTATCATCAAATATCTTGAACCATCAACTGGTAATTTATTTACGGCACGATTTGCCGATTATCATTTTGATGAATCTGTTTTCCCAACATTAGGGGGAGAAAGTAAGCGGTTGGAAAAAGAAATTATTTGGAATGAATTATCTTTATCTCATCTTGATCCTCGTACAAAAGAATGTGAACTTGAAGTTCAAAAGATAATTCATTTACAAGGCTTAGCTAATCAATTGCCAGACGCCTTTACTGACCCAAAGAAAGTGACTAAGTCACATATACCAGCTGCTAATGCTCCGATCAAACTTAATGTCCCAGTCAGACAAGTTTCTATAGCAAATGAGTCTAAACCACCCCTGAAGCGTGGTAGACATGTTGGTTCCAAAGATAAAAATCATCTAAAACGAAAAGGAGCTAAAAATCAAGATGGTCAAAATTGAGGATAAGATGACTCCAGAAGAGTCCACTCCTGAAGAGATTACTCCTAAAGAGTACATAGGCATAATTAACAATTTAGTTCCAGAAGAACATCAGGTACCTGATAATTGTGAAAATGAAGAGATCTCAATTAATTATGTCTTGAATGAAATTCGATGGAACCGAAATGAAGTCAACGTTGACGATACATTTTCATATCATATAGCACGCAATGTAATAGATGATAATGAGGATCAAGAACCAAAATCTATGAAAGAATGCATGCAAAGAAATAATTGGCCAAAATGGAAAGACGCAGTTGAGGGAGAATTAAATTCTCTTGGAAAATGAAAAGTTTTTGGATCTGTAGTCCGTACACCTGAAGATGTACAGCCGGTCGGATACAAATGAGTATTTGTGAGAAAACGAAATGAAAAGGGTGAAATAGTGAGATATAAGGCACGCCTTGTTGCCCAAGGATTCTCATAACGACCTGGCATTGATTATGAGTAAACTTACTCAATTGTGGTGGATGCAACAATTTTTCATTATTTAATTTGTCTGGCAGTCCCTGAAGGACTTGATATGCGTCTAATGAATGTTATTACAACCTATTTATATGGCTCACTTGATACTGACATTGATATGAAATTCCCTGAAGGATTTAATTTGCCTGAAGCAAATAAGTCAGTTTCTCGAGAAAATACTCAATCAAGTTGAATAAATCCTTGTATGAGTTAAAGCAATCTGGGCATATGTGGTATAATCGCCTTAGTGAAATTTTTGAAGGTTGGATCCAAGCATGACTCTATTTGTCCATGTATCTTTATGAAAAGATCTGGAAATGAGTATGTTATAATTGCTGTTTATAAAATAAATATCATTGGAACTCCTGAAGAGCTTCGAAAAGTTATCCAGTGCCTAAAGAAAGAATTTGAAATGAAGGATCGATCTTGGAAGAGCAAAATTTTGCCTTGGGTTGCAAATTGAGCATTTAAAGAATGGAATTTTTATGCACCAAGGTACTTATAACAGAAGTGCTCAAACGGTTCTATATGGACTAATCGCATCCATTAAGTTCTCCAATGGTTGTGAGATCTTTTGATGCAAAGAAAGATCGTTTTAGACCTAAAGAAAGTGAGGAAGAACTATTTGGTCCTGAAGTACCATATCTTAGTACCATAAGGAGCACTCATGTATCTTGCTTGTCGTACTCGACTCGACATAACATTTGTTGTTAATTTATTAGCAAGATATAGTTAATCTCCTACACAAAGGCATTGGAATGGGGTTAAGCATTTACTCCGGTACCTTAAAGGTACAATGGATATGAGCTTGTTTTACTCGAATGTACCCGAGAAAGATTTAATTGGTTATGCATATGCTAGATATCTGTCTGACCCTCATAATGGTCGTTATCTCAAACTGGCTATTTGGTTACATGTGGTGGTACTGCCGTTTCATGGCACATTCAATGAATCAAACTATAATAACCACATCATCTAATCATGCAGAAATTTTAGCAATACATGAAGCAAGCCGAGAATGTGTTTGGTTGAAGTTTGTTGTGAAACACATTCGTGAGTTATGTGGCTTGTCTTCTGGAAATATGATCCCGACGATCATATATGAAGATGATAGTACTTGTATTGCTCAATTGAAAGATGGACATATCAAAAGAGATATGACAAAACATATATAACCAAAATTCTTTTTCACACATGATCTTCAGAAATGGTGATATTGAGGTTCAACAAGTCCGCTCATGTGATAATTTTGAGATTTATTCACTAAGACACTTTCTATTTACAATATTTGAGGAGTTTTTCCATCATATTGGAGTTTGTAGACTCAAAAATCTTGAATGATGTTATCATGAGGGGGAGTTAAATACGCGCTGTACTCTTTTTCCCTTGACCATGGTTTTTTCCTATTGGGTTTTCCTGGTAAGGTTTTTAATGAGGCAGCATTTGAATGCGTATTGGGAGATCATATATACTCTTTTTCCTTCACTAGGTTTTTGTCCCACAGGGTTTTTCCTAGTAAGGTTTTAACGAGGCATATGCTCCAACAATGGACATCCAAGGGGGAGTGTTATGAATATACATGCATGTATGTTGTGGATGTCCATGAACCTAATTAAGATACATATAAGATTGATGACTAGGTTCATTCATACACATTAACCTATGTACTAAGTTCATCCCCTTGTATTTATGGTGATGTATCTATGTGCCTATAAATAGGTCACTTCCTTTGTTTTGAATAATAAGATGAATAAGAACAATTTCTCCCATTCTCCATATTCTCTTGTTCTCTCTATTCTCTTATCTTTTCCATACTTCAATTCTCTACTCCCTTGCTTTATTTTGTTATCATTTCATAACAGGATTATATATATTTATGCATATTGTCAAACCTTCAAATATTGACACATCATCTATGAGTAAAATATGAAATTTCTAGGACTTTTAAAATAAAAATAAATATTTTTTTAACCAAGTTGAAAAATACAACTATTTTTACCATTTCAAACTCTATTTCCTTCCTTCTATTTCCTAGCCCCCTTTGCCTCTCTTCGTCCCTACTGCAGTATTGGAAGAACATCCACCACAACCATGAATATTGTTTTGAGGAATTTCAAGTCCTTAAATTTTCCACTTCAAACCAACTCTTCCAATAAAAATAGTATAAATTACTCCTTACTTCTTAGATCCCAAGTACTCCACCATAACCATGAATATTGTTTTGAGGAATTCCAAGTCCTTGAATTTTCCACTTCAAACCAACTTTTCCAATAAAAATAGTATAAATTACTCCTTAATTCTTAGATCTCAAACGCGTTAACAATAACAATCATGTTAGATGTATATAGCATTTTCATTTTTCAAAACAAATATGACTATGATTAATTGATGATAAGTCTTTGATTCTGTCCAAGTTTTATTATATTTTTTACCTTCTTGACAAAGAGATTTAAATTTATTTTAAAGGCCTTCTAATTTTGATGTTTTGCTCATAGATAATGTATCAATATTTGGTGGCCTGATAACATTGTCAATGCAAAAAATATTAACCCATTAATAATTTATTTTTTGAAGGATTTTATTCTTCTTCTTGATATAGTCTTAAAAACAACATTCATGCTCAAAGTTTAGTTACTAATTAATAGTACATAGCTTGCGTTTAAAAAAAAAAGTCCATAGTTTGTAGCTGATAGCCGATACAGAAGTTATGAGTAAAAATTGAAATCTTTATTTGCCATACTTACTTTCTATTGATTTCTTAATCCAACAAATAAGCGCGTAATCCTGAGAAAAAGACTCACTTTCGCATAATGATATAGTCACACATTAATATTTCTAAGATCAACTGATAGCATTAATTTGTTGCACCTTTAGAAAAAAAAGGTTAATTTACCAAAAACATGTTTGGAGCTTAATGGTGAAAGATGAGCAATAAAACACCCAATCAAAGTCTGAAAATAATTTGGAAAGGCTGGAAGACAAATAAACAATTTTCCCCACTGGAACTGTAAATAAAGTTTTACTATTATATTTTTCAAATATGAATAATAATACTATTAATAAGAAGTATGTAATATTACTGCAAGCATAACTTTTCTTTGGTAAATTTTGATCCTTGGGGTTTAAATTTTGACATTAACTACTGTTAAGGATTTGATAACAGGAACTAAATTCAGTTTCAAAATTTAAACCTTAAGGTTTACATGGTGTATATATACATATATATATATATGTAATTTACCTTATAAATAATTTTTTAAAATTAAATGTATGAGATTATTATATTGAGGTTTTTATCAAGGGGTACAAGTAAAATTAGAAATTATAGCCTTTTTTAATTTCCCGAAGCTTGAACACATATCAAAGATGGAATTATCCAGTAAAACTTTGAAGATGATCAAAAGAGAAAGTCGGGTGGGGAAGGTATGAAGTGTAACGAAAGAAAGTAGGAAAGTTCGCCATAAGATGATCTAATGCACATATTTTCCGCAATAAACAATGAGAAAGATGTAATGATGCAATTGACACAACGTAAAAATCAATCAAACCAAAATTACATAGGAAGGTTATCAAATTTTCATAGTGTGGTTACTAAAATTTCATATGGAGGTTATCAAAACGTCATAGTGTTGTTATCAAAATTCCATACAGACGTTACCAAAATTTTATAAAAAGGTTATCAAAATTTCTTAGAGTGTCGTTAACAAAATTTTATATGAAGGTTATCAAAATTTCATAGGGAGGGAGGTTATCAAAGTTTCCTAGGGAGGTTAACAAAATTTCATAGGAAGGCTACAAAAATTTTATGGAGATGTTATCAAAATTAAATAAAGAGGATATCATAGTTTCATTCTCATAGGAAGGGAAACTTCATGGTGTGGTTATCAAAATTTTCATAATGCGGTTACCAATTTTATAGTGTGATTATCAAAATTTCATAGGGAGATTATCAAAATTTCATAGTGTGGTTATCAAAATTTCACAGTGCGTTTATCAAATTTTCATAGGTTATCGAAATTTCATAATGATGTTATCAAATTTTCGCATCATTAGCAATTTCATAGTGTGGTGATCAATATTTCTACATTGAATGCATGAAAACAACCATCGAAATGACATACAAATTTGTTGAAAAATTAGTACATATTAGGTTTGCATTCAGTACATTTGAATAGAGTTTACTTGAAAGTGGACTCGCCAAATAAAGCTTTCTAAGAAGCCTAAAACCTCAACTTCCCGATTTAGCACGTTTGTGCGCAACACATTGTTCTCAGAAAATGTTCATTCCAAATACATTATTTGCGAAACCAACGCTTAAATGTTGTGTTTTAGAGTGAGTAAGCTCGTAGCCCGTAGGAAAGTTGGCTTGCAAAAAAAAATCTTCAAAACCTAAAACTTGAACTTCACGATTTTGCATGTTTGTGTGTAGAACGTTGTTTTGGAGAAAATGTTTATTTCGAATGTGTTATTTGTGTAATCAATGCTCATATGTTGTGTAGAACGTTGTTTTGGAGAAAATATTTATTTCGAATGTGTTATTTGTGTAATCAATGCTCATATGTTGTGTTTTGGAGTTAGTAGAGCTTATTGGAAAATTGCTTGCCAAACAAACTTTTCTTTAAAGGCTAAAACCTCAATTGTGTGCAAAACATTTATTTATTTGAGAATGATCAGAACAATTTTTTTTTTAAACCAACACTCTAATGTCATGTGTTGAAATCAGTTAGCTTATTGGAAAATTGGCTCGCCAAATAATGCTTTCTTTAAAATCTAAAATCTCAACTTCATGGTTTTGACAACAAATACAACTGTCAAAATGTTGTGTCTCGAACTAATTAGAACTTATTGGAAACTAAGCTCACCAGATAAAGTTTTTTTAACAAGACAAAAACATCAACTTCACGATTTTCTGTGTTTCCACACGAAACATTATTCTTAAGAAAACGTTGATTCCAAATGCGTTTGTTTTTGTGAAACCAACGTTCAAATGTCGTGTCTCGAAATAATTTGACAAATGATATAGTGAATGATTTTAAATTTGTTGATACATATATAACTATTTTCATAACCGTTATAGCTTTTTGAGTAATTAACTTTTTTCATAACTGTTATAGCTTTTTGAGTAATTAAGTATTGTAAATTAATAACCTCATTTATTGATTAAATTGTTACCAAAATTACTTATCATTACATGTTATTATAGATTTATTGGTGTAAAACATTTTACATAACTACATAGCTTTTTTAGTAACTTTGTATTATAAATTTGATAATATCCATTGTTGATAAAATTGTTAACAAAAAAAATTTACTGAATTTGTTGGT
The DNA here is from genome assembly GCA_001974825.2 of Corchorus olitorius. Taxonomy (NCBI): domain Eukaryota; kingdom Viridiplantae; phylum Streptophyta; class Magnoliopsida; order Malvales; family Malvaceae; genus Corchorus; species Corchorus olitorius. The sequence goes on from AWUE01023785.1 coordinate 12,734, forward strand.
TCACGTATCATTTTTAATAATATATAAAATTTTCAATAATTACTGTAAATTTGATAATTACTGTAACTAATTACTGTAAATTTGATAACTTCTATTATTGATAAAATGGTTAACAAAATTTACTTATAACGAAAAATTGATGAGTTTATATGCCCAATATTTTTCAGGAATTTGGATAAGTTTAATTTTTTCAATATTAACAAAAATATTGAAAAGATGTAACTTAGAATCAGAAACACGTGGCAAAATACTAGTATATATATATATATATACTATATATTATTTTTAGTGACTATGGAAATTACTTAAAGGCCAAATTGAGGATTAATGTGGTGCCTCCTTTTGGCCTTTTTTGGACTTTTCGTACTTTTTGGGTGATTAAAAAGGCCTTCGATGAATTTCCTCACTTACTTTTTTTGCTACCCTTTTTTGTAATTTATTATTTTTATATTTATGATTAAGTGTGTTTTAATTACATACTCCCCTGCCGGAATTCCAAAGGATTGGTGCTATAAATGTATATGCAATAATTGTTGATTCATGGGTAAATTATTGACATTCCAGTTCTGTTTTCCTTTTGTCTTCATTTCTATTTGGGTGGGTTTCTTCTTCCCTAACATTTCTTTGAATTGGTTTCACATGAACTCCATTCTGTTTCCTAAAATTTCCAGGTGGACGGTGATAAGATTATTCCATTTAATTTAGCAACCTTAGGATGGCATAACCTAAAGTGGGGAGCTTTCACTTCTCACTGCAACATTTTGAGGTAAATTTGGATTTATTTGTTGATTATATTATTTATACTTAAATTTAACATTTCCTTATTCCTCTTTTATTTTACAAAAAGTTTCTTTTTTTTTATTTATCATTCGACTCATTCGACTTCCTTTTTATTGAGGTTTCTATTAGTTGTTTATGTTTAGTATATTTCCACATTTCCAAAAGCACAGTTAGCCAATGCTAAGTACAATCATTTTTTGTGATGCATTGTGTAAATTACAAATGCTCCTGTAAATGCTCTCAACTAATTTAATTTTCCTATGACAACTGTCCATGACTACAAAAAATTAGGCCTTCCTTATACAGAAGCCAAATTCTTCCACCTACCCGAGTTCATTAATTTAACAATTGCAATCAAGATTAAAAAATGACTGCAACGTACTATTTTTTTTAGATAATTAACATACATTTCAAACAACAATTAATATTAACTTAATTTTGATGAATTATCTAGAGATGGGGAGTAGAATTTTAGATTTATTTTGATAAATTACCTAGAGATGAAGTAGAATTTGGGTAATGCATTTTTAGAAGGAAAGAGAGGTCATGTGTTTTGCTTTATATATGCGAATTATTTGTTTGGATGTATAAGTTTCTCCTAATTGATTAACTTACAACCAATGCAATATCTTCTTATTAACCAACTTAAACAACTACAAAAAATATAGCTCTAATAAGAAGATGACTGCAGCGCAAGCGCAGACCACCCTGCTTGTATTCATATTTAAAAAATTACAAATTAGAATATGTAACACTTTACGACATTTATGAAAAGGAACATTAATATTTATTTCGTAAAATAATACAGTACATAACCAAATCATTAGAAAAAGGGGGGGGGGGGGGGGGGACTAGAAATCTTTTCGAAATTTCTCAAAAAACAAAAAACTTTTCAAAACAATCAAAGAGTTGTAAATTTTTACTAGTACCCAAAAATGATTAATATTTGATAGTAGTAAGTTTCTTAAATATTGTGATTTGGAATGAAAAGGTTGAAGACTTAAAAAGATGTACTATTGAAAATTTTGTGCTTCTCTTCCCTAGTTTATATATATATATATATATATATATAAAAGTTAATCTTGTTCGAACTGAATTGGCCCACTATATATGTAGAACTCTTCCAACAATTGTTTTCTCTTTCGTAGTATATTTTTAGTGTATATAAATATATTGATTAATGAATAACTTCTGTTCCATCTCCCTATAGAAAAAAATAATCTCACCCAAGGGATTACTAAAGTGTGCTTAATTCATATAAAACACTTGTCACAAAGTGTCACATAATTAGTTATTATCAAATATAATCCTCAGACATTTCTCCATAATGTTATTTAATTCAATTGCTATTTTTATTTTATTTTATTTTATTTAGCATTTTCATTACATTTCTTTTACATCAAAGTCCTAAGATATTTTATTCAATACAATTTAGTCCCTCAAACATTCTATTCTATACAGTTTAATATTTCAACTTTATTTTCTAATTTTTGTAATATTTTTAATTTTACTTATTAATATTTTTTAAATATGACTTGAAATACTTTTCTTTTGAACTAATAAAAAGTGGAGCTGTATAGAAACGCAGGTATTAAAAATGTTCTCTGGGAAATGAAACCTTTTAAAGCTCCGGGACTTGATGACTGCATGCTGGTTTTTTCCAGCACTGTTGGGATGATGTTAAGAATACTTTGTGTGCTGAAATCCAGCTTGTTTTCCAAACCAGACATATGCCCCAAGATTGGAAAAAAATTTCGATTGCTCTTGTTCCCAAGACTGCTTACCCTGATTCGATTAGATTATTTAGACCCATTAGCCTAGGGAACACCTGCTATAAGTTAGTTACTAAGATTATTGCGGGTAGGATGAAAAATATCCTCAAGGACTTAATCAGCCCTATTCAGGGAGCTTTCCTTCGTGGTAGAAGAGTCTCTAATAACATCATTTAGGCCAGGAGATTATGAGTACGGCTAGAGTTAGTAAAGCTAAAGAATGATGGATGGTCATTAAGATTAATCTCGAAAAGACCTTTGATAGGTTAGAATGGAATTTTATTAAGGATATATTGAAATTCTGTAACTTTCCTAAAGATTTCATTAACCTTATCTTATCATGCATTTCTAATCCTAGCCTTGTTGTTCTTGTCAATGGTTCAGCAACAGGGTCATTTCATGCATCAAGAGGAATAAGGCAAGGGGATCCCGTTTCTACCTACTTATTTATTCTTTGTATGGAATACTTGTCGTTAGCTATTGAAAAGAATTGTGCAAACAGGGACTGGGATGCTATTAGGTTGGGTAGAAATGGGCCTAAAATCTCTCATTTGCTTTTTGTTGATGATATCATTTTGGTAGCCAAGGCTAATCTTAAGAATTGCCACACCATTAAGGAAACGTTAGATGACTTTTGTACTAGGTCTGGGCAAAGAGTGAATAGTGAAATGGCAAGAGTCTGGTTCTCTCCTACGATTGATGATAACAAAGCTTATTCTCTTAACCAAGTTCTTAAGTTTAAAAGAGTAGGATCTCGGTTTGTACCTAGGCTATCCTCTGCTGGATAAGAAAGGGAAGAAGGGGGACTATTCTTACTCTATTGAGAAAATTAGGGACAGATTGTCAGGGTGGAAAGTTAAAAATCTTTCTCTTGCTGGTAGAACTACTCTTATCCAATCAGTTACTTATGTAATTGCTTATTACCTTGTGCAAGTTGGCCTCCTCCCCACCTCGGTCAGTAATGAGATTGATAGACTTCATAGAAATTTCTTGTGGGGGGATACTAAGGATTTAAAGAAAATCCATTTGGTGGGTTGGGATAAAGTCACTAAGCATAAGAAACAAGGGGGGCTCAATTTTAAAAAGGCTAAACTTAGGAACTTAGCTTTACTAGCTAAACTTCACTGGAGAATCAAAAAGTTTCCTGATAATTCGTGGGTTAGAGCCTTATGTTCTAAATATTGTGTCAACAGTGAGATTAAGAGCTCTAATGGTTCCTCTATTGTGGCTTCTCTTAAGGCTAGTAAGGATCTCTTTGTTAGTGGTTGTAAGAAGGTTATTGCTTGTGGTTATGACACCAATTTCTGGATTGAGGATTGGGCCTTTAACTGTTCTATTAGATCTCTTATTCATGGTCCTCTTAACAAAGGTGAAGATTCTTTGAAAGTGAAAGACTGCATATCCTCCACTGGAGGGTGGTATTTAGATCAGATTTCCTTTTGTTTTCCTAATGAGATTGTTAATCAAATTTTATCAACCCATGTATCTTGGTTGGACAATAAAATGGATTCTTTGTGTTGGAAATCCTTTGCAAATGGTGACTTTACTTTAAAAATCCGCTTATGACATTGCTAATAATGTTGTTTTAAATGATCCCACTTCTCCTTTTTGGGAAAAAAAAAGTCTTCAAAATTCAGTGCCACAACAGAGTTAAAATTTTTCTTTGGACTGTTGCTCAGGGTAGTATTCCATGCAAATCTATGCTCTATAATAGACATATTAGTCAGGGCATTTGTTGTGATATCTGCCCCAATTGTGAGGAAGACATTTTGCATATTTTGAGGGACTGTCCTATTACTTCTTCTTTATGGAACTCTTTTGAATCTCTTCCTGCAAATTTCTATTTGGATAATAATCTTTACTCTTGGCTTAATTGTTGTTTTTCTCCTTAGATTTCTTGGAAAGAAATTCCTTGGTCTACAATCTTTATTTATTCTTGTTGGAACTTGTAGAAAGCTAGAAATGCCAGACTTTTTGCTGGTAAGTTGATTAAGTCTTAAATCATTTTTGGTTCTTCCTCCTTCCAAGCTTTAGAATTCTTTCATCTAGCAAAGTCTAGCCCCAAAGATGTCCTTAGAGTTGTTAAGAACATTGGTTGGAAACCACCGGATCCAGGTTGGTGTATGCTGAACTCAGATGGATCATCTTGCACGGGTAAGGGTGGAGCAGGGGCTGTTATCCGTGATCAATATGGGCAATGGTTAAGGGGCTGTACTAGAAGGATCCCTTTGGCCAACAATTTGCAAGCATAATTTTGGGCCCTTAGAGATGGTCTCATGATGGCCAAATCTCTCATCATCACTAAGCTTATGATATGTGTGGACTCTTGAGTGTATAATTCAATTAACAAAGATATCATCTCCACATTATCACTTGGCAACTATAATAAATGATTGCAGGTTACTAATTGGAAGCTTCTCCAATATCAAGGTGGAACATAGCTATAGAGAAGCGAATAGATTGGCAGATTGTCTTCCTAACTCTGCTAGGGAAATGGAGGATCTTTACAAAGACTTTGTGTCTATCCCTCTTTTAGCTTTTGACATTTTTATGGATGACTGTATGGGTCTTTCCATGCCCAGGGCTGTAAAAACTTAATTTTAATACATTGTTCCATTTCACCAAAAAAAAAAAGAAAAAAGAAACGCGGATATAATTATAATATATATACAAAGAGAGGGGGGAAATTGACAAAATTGTCCACCCCTCTCCTTTATACTAAATTTTTTTCTTTTTTTCTAGGTTTTTTAGTCATTTTGTAATTGGTATTTTGATAGTTTTGTAAAATTGTTTAGGGTATATAAGTCATTTGCAAGTTTCTATCACTTAACTTTACGTAAAATTAGGATTTGGTCATCTAACAAAAAAATAGCAATTTAGTCACTTGAATTTGTAAAATTGATTATTTTAATCATTCAACCTTTAATCCGCTTACATCGCATTAGAGGTGCTTATGGGCTAGGCCGGGCTTGGGCAATTTGATCACTTAAATTTGTAAAACTAAATATTTTAATCTCTCAATCATTAATTTGAGTTAAGTGGCATATCCAGATTTCCAGATCAACCATAACGAAATTATAAAAAATTATATTTTTCTTTCAATTTTTATATTTTATCATATGCTTAAATGTGTTTAGGATATTTCACACTCATTTATTTGTTTATTATTGTAATGATCATTAATATGTTCAATATTTAACAAAGGTGTATTATTTTTTTAATTAATCATTTAGATTTATTATTTTCATTACTTAGATTTAAATTTTTTATAATTAATTTTTTAATAATTTATTTAATTCAACACATTTAATTTTTTAATAAAAAAATTATTATTTTTTACTGGAAATAGAAAGACCCGCTTATAGGGCCAAAAAGAATAAAAAAAACCACTTACATTTACGTTAAAGTGTCTCAGGACTCAAGACCAAAGATTTTACCGTACTTGTAACTCTGTTGACGATGACATCAGTTTCAGTTAGTATTGTTTTAAGTTTTAACGTGTTTTTGTTGAGAATTGGAGCGTTTCCCAGAAACTTTTTTTTTTCTTATGAATTTTATTTTATGAAAGAAAAACATTTAGTAAGAGTCAAAGATCTGCCGCGTTTTTTTTTCTTTTTCTTTTTTTCCCCTTGTTTGGCCACATTAAAAGTGTAATCCTTTCTTTGGCTAATAATTTTATTTGACGTCTTGTAGTAGAAAAACTGAATGAAAATTTTTAATATAAAATATAACAAATAAAAATATTATATTAGCCCATTAAATTCTTTCTTACTTTTTATTTGTTTCTTCATTTTTATTTTTAAATAAAAAAATAGGAGCCGAATTAAGGAATCCTTATATTGTTTGTTCCTTTATCGTTTTCAAAGTTTAATCCATAATAGTAAAAGTTTTGAGAAAATCCACCCAAAAAAAAAAGTTTTGAGAATTGTGTTTTTTATCATTCAAAAACACCCATTTATGATTTACCTTGCAAAAATGTAAGTTAAATGAATTGGTTCATTCGTGGTATAATTCCATATTATAGTAATAATTGTAATGAACAAAACCAAAAAGTTACCAAAGATTTGTTCAGAGCACGTGGTCGCATGTTTTCCAATGGTGGATGAACCGACCGAAAGGCAACCAAAGCAAGCAGAAGCAGGTTCCTTGAAGCCAACAATTAACTAACAGAGACAAAACCCCCCCAATAAATTATTCGGAAAATCCAAGAAAGTTCCATTACATAAAACATGATTCAAAGTTTCAAACCAGTGAACTTTCTTCGTCTCATTTCTACTACTAATAATAATTCTTAACCCGTTAACCGCGTCCAAGTCCATCCTTGGAAAAGCAGACGTATTTGGACTTGTCTAAAATCTTGGTTGACTCTTCCCATCTTCTGCTTCTCCTTCATATAAAAACACCCTTAACTTTTCCTTCCTCTTAAAATTTCAGTTTCATTTTCTCCAAAGCTTTCTTCTTAAGAAACTACAACAAAAACCCACTTCCCCATTTTTGCTTCTATCATATTTGGATTAATATCTTTCTTCATATCATGTTTGTATTATTCATCAGATCAGTTCTTGGGATAATTTTCTTGGCATCTCTGCTTCTAATTTCCCCTGTAAATGCAATCAGATTGTTCAGATCAGAAACAGAGATGGAATCTGAATCTGATTTGATGATGAAGTTTCTGGAAGCACCAGAGTATCAGAATGGACCAAACTGTCCTCTTTTGTCCAAAGACGAAAACTTGTTGTGTGACCCTTCCATTGTTCATATCGCCATGACAATTGATCCACAGTATCTGAGAGGTTCCATAGCAGCAGTCCATTCAGTTATAAAGCACACTTCTTGTCCAGAAAATGTATTCTTTCACTTCATTGCCTCAGATTCAAGCTCTGTTAATGCAAATCAACTTACTCGGATCGTAAAATCCGCATTCCCATTTTTGAGTTTCAAGGTTTATGTGTTCAAGGAAGATCTAGTCAAGAATCTAATCTCATCTTCTATTCGCCAAGCTCTTGACAACCCTTTGAATTATGCCAGAAGTTACTTAGCTGATATACTCGAGCCCTGCATTAAACGTGTGATTTACTTGGATTCCGATACCATTGTTGTCGATGACATTCAAAAGCTATGGAGGATAAGATTGAGTGGAACAAGAACCATTGGAGCTCCAGAATACTGCCATGCGGATTTTGCCAAGTACTTCACAAGTGAATTCTGGTCGGACGCGGAGTTAACGAGGGTTTTGGAAGGGAAAAAGGCTTGTTATTTCAACACAGGAGTGATGGTGATGGATTTGGAGAGGTGGAGAGAAGGAGAGTACACGAGGAAGATCGAGAGATGGATGAGAATTCAGAAAGAGAGAAGGATTTATGAGTTGGGTTCGCTTCCGCCATTTTTGTTAGTTTTTGGTGGAGAGGTTGAGGGGATTGATCATAGATGGAACCAACATGGGCTTGGTGGGGACAATTTGGTGAATACATGTAGGAGTTTGCATCCAGGTCCAGTGAGTTTGTTGCATTGGAGTGGGAAAGGGAAGCCATGGGTGAGGCTCGATGCTGACACTCCTTGCCCTGTTGATTACCTTTGGGCACCTTATGATCTCTATCAGTTTCAGCAACAACCAAAACCAGAAGTGCCTGGATTTTCAGCTCATTCTTGGTGATTTTTTTTAATTCTTTTTGTACAATTTTACTTCTTTCATTACTTTTTGACATTCTTGGAGATTATTTTTTTGTGTAAATAGACACAAAAGAAACTGCGGAATACTGTAAATCAGTTCCTTTTTTATAAAAGCGTTATTCCTTGTATGCAAACATTTTTTATATGTTTGAGTCTCTGTGTCAATCTCACTTCAGACCAAACCCTTATTCTATACTTCTTAGTCTTGCCAAAAAGATAGTAACAATTTCCTAAACCTATTTCTCATCAATAGAGTGAATCAACAGTTCTCATAAAAGCAGGATGAAGAAGATTGATGTAACATAATCATTAATAGTTTTAATGGAAAAGAATGTATATATTATTAATCAAAACTATAACAGAAGAAAAGGGGCTACAAAGAAAAGGAATATACATTTCTCATACAGCTTACTTTACAATAATCCAACAACACAACTTAGATGCAATCTGTTCTCCAAGCCTCTCAAGTGATGACCCAATAGCATACACCTGCCAAAAGAAGACAGACATAAGTTAAATATAATGCTTGGATGATGGAGAGAAAACAAGACAGCGAGAAAAACGGTTATCTCTCTTCTTTGAAAACAAAGTTTGCTCAGTTTCAGTTGTGTTATGAATGAAAACAAGGAATTCCCTTTCATGCTGAGACAATATAGGCATGATTCTGCGCTAGAAGGTCCTAAGTACAAGAGATGCCTAATGCTCCCACTATTAGTTACAAACAATCAACAGTACTTGGAAAAATGCGGGCATTAGTCAATAACAAGGAAAACAGCATACCAAAACAGGAGCTTTGCGAGGTAATCGCGGGAAGTGCCAAAAGTGCCACTATTTTCATCAGTGGGGTCTTGATGACTTCCTTTGTTCGCTATACCTGAATCTCTTATGAAGTCAGAGGCAAGCTCATCCTTGAAGAATCTTTGTAATATATTCTGAACAAGCTGATGGATTATTTCCTCCACTTGCACCGATGATGGCTGGGATAATTCAGCTACCTGCAGCAAAAAGTACAAATAATGAGAAGATATTTCAACTTATTTCTAGATTTTTTTTAAAGGCAGAAAATTTAACTTGAGAGTTGAGAGTAAAGTAAACACTTGTTAATAATTACCATGTTCGCATCCAATGAACGTAAATACTCTAACAAATCATTCCTGTTTTCCCTGTCACATTCTATTCGCAGATTTTCCTTCTTTTGGGCATTCAGTTCCTGAAATAGCATAGGATGATTAGCTTATAGGGAGAAACTATGGGGAAATATGTTCTCTACAACAACACAGCAAAATAAAATATTAATAACTTTTTCCATTCAAACATGCATATATGGTTAAACAATGGCAATGGCTTAAAGTACTCTGATCTACAAATGGAGGAAAAATGGATTCACGTAAATAAGTGAATTCACATTAAATAACTGCTCGCGCATGTCAAACTTGAGAAAAACATGAAAGTTCAAAATAGACATTCTTATAAGCACATAACATGAAAACTGAAGGACAGTATAACAATGATCTCCAAAGAGTGCTTGTTCTCTAAACCCAGAGATGAGTTTGAATGAAGAAAAGACCTAACTGAAGGAGTGAACTACTGTAGTATTAAATTCCAGATCCATTTCTTAGGCTACCTACAATCATTCTTATCAAGCAAAATAAAAGCATACCAAAGAATAATTTAAAAAAGATTATATAAAATAAAAGGCCATTCCAGTCTTTCCTATTGTTTTGTCTTACTCTTTGAATAATCTTGAGAAAATACCTACACAAACGTGTATATATATAGTGAATTCTTCTTTTAAGAAATATATATATAGGGACTCAGACCACTGAATAATCAACAAATTCATATGAATGCAAACAAGTGCAGGTTTTAATTAATGCAGACTGCAGAGGCAAATATAGTATGACTAAATGGGACACCAAAAGCCATAATTTCTTAAATTCTTACTCTGAAATCATACATGCAGCAAATTTAAGAAATTACGACTTCCTGCAGGTGTTGTATGCAAGTAGAATGGTATAAACTTAGCAGGGAACAAAACTGAAAAAGAAAAATGCTTCTACAAACTCAACCAGGAAATCATGTACATATTCTAATGATAACCAAAAATCATTTAAACAATTTGCTACTGTATATTAACCAAGCATAACCAGCTTCATTTTTGGATTAATTTACATAATTGCAAGCATAACCGACTTATAATCATTTAAATTTTAAGAAAGAAAAATTACATTCAAATTTAGCAACTTTCCAATCCTTGCATTTAACCTTTTAATCCTTATACTTAAATAAAACCTTTTTCTAATTACATTTTTAATCTAGAAAACTTACCGCTTCCATATCAGATAACTCAGCTTGCAGCTTCTCAATATAATTTAAAGCCTTTGGCGACAAATCCTCGAAAACCCTCGGTCTTATCTTCTCCAACTCTTGAAAACCACCACTTCTACTATCTATCTCTTCCCTCTTCTCCTCCAAAGCATCTCTCTCCTGCTGCCTCAAACCCTCCATTGCCTCCTCCGCAACTTGCTCCGCCGGCGCTGCTCTCTCCAGATTCCTCATCAAAGAAACCCTATACTCAGCGTTCCACAGAGTATACCTAAACAAAGAGTATGTCTAATTTTTCAGAAAGCAACAAATTATTATCCAAAAAATTAAAATTCTGAGGTTGAAAAGAAGATTTTACCCTGTAATGATAGAAGAGAAGAGGAGGCGATGAAGAGGAGGTTTCGAGAGGGAAACCAAAACCGAGAACTGATCGGATGGGAGAATCCCTAGCATAGTTGAGATAGTCCGCTTCATCGATTCCTTGGCGGAGTCAGAAACCCCCTTGGAGATAACGGAAGTGTCAAGAGGTTCGATGTGTTTCAACATATTAGCTATTACTAAGAAACCACGATCTAAATTCGATTTTTGGGTGGATACGGAGTAGTCGTCGTAGACTCCGCCGCTGTTTAAGCAGCTGACAGTTACGGCGGAGAAGGGGCGGTTGCGGCGGTTAGGGAGGAAGCGGGAGAGAGAAGGCGGGAGTGGCTTGGCGGACAGGGAGGTGATGCGGGAGAAGATGACGGCTCGGGCTGTGGCTGTTGATGCCATCAGGGAGAGAGAGAGTTTCAGAGCTTCAAGAGCTCTTATTTTATTTTTTTTCCCGTTTTCTTACCCGTATTTTAGGGCAGCTAAGCTTGATTTTTTTCTCTTATTTAAAAAATCGTTCTGGGGGTATATATATGTTTGGAGTTTGGACCGGACGAGAGGTTGAGAATGTCCCTTTATTTCCAGTTAATTACTTAATTATTACATAATTTTACATAAAATTGTATATTTATGGTTTACGGTTTATTCCTATAAAAAGTCTCTTAACTTTTTAGAGTAATTGAGGTAAAAGTACCCGGGAGGTCCCTGTACTATACGAAATGTTGATTTTGGTCCCTGTACTTTTTTTTTTCTACAAATTCGTCCCTCTACTATCAGAACCTATCACCCGAGGTCCCTCACGTTAGCGTGCCGTGACAGATCCGTCAAATATGCTGACGTGGCACTAACACCGTCTTTTTTGCTGACGTGGCGGGTGACACGTGGAATAAAAATTAAATATTTTTTAATAAAATAAAAATTTATTTTTAAAAAAAATAAAAAGAAGAAATCTGAATTCTTTTTCCACAAACACCAAAACTATTTCTCTCTCCTCAATAAAAGATCAAACACCCATCTTTTTCATGAATCAAGGAAGAACATTTTAAATGTTCTAACTCCAAAACCCATGCCCCTTTATACAAGGGAAAAAATTTCTTCAAATTTTTTAATATATGCTTTTCCGCTTCTGCCTAAAAGTGAAATCCAATCAATTCGAGTTTAATCGAATTGTACTATTTGTGAGGATTAAGAGAAATGTTTTGTTGTGATGGAATTCCTTACTGAATAACGCTAAGGTTGCCAGTGTTAGTTGAGGGTGTAAATAGAGGACATTGTTTTTGGATTTGAGAATTTTTATCAGGATTTTGGAGTAGTGTATGTAGAGAATGCTATCTCTGCTTGAAATTCAATCCTAATTAGTTTGCTTTATAAAAAATCTAGTTTATTATTGTCTAAATTCCGCTTAGCTATTGCTAACTTGTGTTTCCCTTCATCTTCATCTTTAGGAGCCAGTTGCCTTTGTGGGTGGAATGTTTGCTGGGATTTTAAGGCTTGATTTGAATGAAGATCCATTAAAGGAATGGGTTACTGGAACTGTTGAAGCCTCTGCAATCAGTGAGGAAGAAATTTCTGAAGAAGGCCTCAAGGAAGAAGAAGACTCCCCTCTAGAAATTGAGATTGAATGATAGGCCTTTGGAATTTATGGAAATGTAAAAAGGAGTAAAAACTTTTGTTCTGAAGATGAAAATATCTTATAGAGCTAAACTTTTGCTATGTAAGGAAATAACACATGAGAATGAGAATCATAGATTTCATATGAAAGAAACGATAATTCTGGTATCTGAATTGCTTAAAGAATTAGTAAAGGTAATAGCAAAGGGCAAGCACAAAGGAAAATCTTGAATGATCTGAAAATCTCAAGAGAATTCCATACATATACACTACAACAATTAATTTTCTGCACCCACGTTTGAAGAAATTTTTTCTCATTGTATAAAGGGGCATGGGTTTTGGAGTTAGAACATTCAAAATGTTCTTACTTGGTTCATGAAAAAGATGGGTGTTTGATCTTTTATTGAGGAGAGAGAATTAGTTTTGGTGTTTGTGGAAAAAGAATTCAGATTTCTTCTTTTTTATTTTTTTAAAAAATAAATTTTTATTTTATTAAAAAAATATATAATTTTTATTCCACGTCACCTGCCACGTCAGCAAAAAAGACGGTGTTAGTGCCACGTCAGCATATTTGACGGGTCTGTCAGGGCACGCTAACGTGAGGGACCTCGGGTGATAGGTTCTGATAGTAGAGGGACGAATTTGTAGAAAAAAAAGTACAGGGATCAAAATCAACATTTCGTATAGTACAGGGACCTCCCGGGTACTTTTACCGAGTAATTGATTAAGTCTCATACTTGTTTTTTTACAACAAGTCCCGTACTTGTTACTTATCTATTACTATTGTTAATTCAACTGATATGGTATACATCCTAAATTCAAATCCTACTAAACTTTATCCAAACTCGATAATAGGGTATTTTTAGACTTTAATTATTACAAAAAAAAAATACTTTAATTAATCGGGTTGATCGGTGTCACATACCCGTTTATAAGGTATCTATCGGCATCACTAATTTGAATCCAAGACTTCATTTAAGGGATATTTGAGTTCATTTTGCTGAACCATTTTACTCGAATCGACAGAAAATGGATGTGAAAAAGACTTGAATAGGTAGAATTAATCTAGGTATACTTTTGTTAGAAGAACCAGAAGGGATAGTGATACATATGAACATTAAAATCATGATAATAAAACGTGGCATTCGCATTGCATAATGCATATTGTTACTTCAAGAAACAATTAGATATGTAGGCTGGAGCCTGGAGATCAGTTGATATTAGATTAGATTCATATTCATATTCATCATCAGTAATCCTTCTTTCTTTTTAGCCATCCTTCTTGTATTTTAAGACTCTCAATTAATAAAAAAAGAGAGATTGGGTGAGATTAAGAATCTTAGTATCAAAGTTGTAATTAATGGAACCATGGAGTTTCAGTTGTCAGCTTTATGGTCAGTATCATAGAAAAACAAGAGCCAGAAAAGGAATGGAAAAACGAAAATCAAATCGACGGTTGAAGAAAAGAACGCACTAAATCTAAATGGTGGTAGGCCCATTGATCGATCTTTCAGTAAATCTACAATGCTCTTGCTTAAATTTGAGACAATAAACAAGTTGGGTTCATATGGTTTGGTTTCTCAGCACCACAAAACCTCTGATTTTGACCCCTCTTTTTCTTAAACTCCAATTTCCCACAATCATAATATCTCCAAACTTTAAAAAAAGCTGTGTAAACTAGTAATATGCTTGGATATATTGTCATGTCCATCAAGGACAAACCCTATTCACCATGATGTTAACACGATCAATCCATCCATCATAAGGTAGCCGTTATTAAAAAGCTTTAATCTATAATCATTATTATTTTGAATTTAAGAGGAGAAATCATAGTAATATCTCAAGTTGCAAATACAATCAAAGTCAAAAAACCTTTCCTTCTGATCACGTAATTGCTGGCAGAGTCGTAATGTGTTTGCTTTTGCATATAAGTAGAAACTAATGAATGTTCCCTATGTACATGTCGGGCAAAACTATAGCTGTTTTGTGCTTGTGTATTAAATATATGTGTGCTGTCCTGAATGAATTAGCAACAAATTGTAGACCAAACATTAAAAAAAGTTGGGTGCAAGGGCAAGCCAATTCCAGTGCAAATTGAAATTGTTTGATTTTTCTTTTTACAAGAAAATATTGTTTGAAATTCACAATCCTAATTCCCTTCTTTGTTTAATGTACACTAATAAGTCAGTACCTTTATTGTTTGATTCAAATTTCATGGAGAAAAACAAATCCAATGAAAGAAAAGGAAATTAGGTAAAAGGGGAGCTGGAAGCTCACCGAAGGAATTAGGAAGGGTGAAAGGTTATGATTACCAAATCAGAGGGTTGGATCGAGAGAATACATCCAACAAAGCGTCAAATATCTGTAGAAAAATTTGTTGTGTTCCACTTTGAAGCTTGCGTGTTTGGTCAATTGTCATCTTGAGTTAGAAATACAGAGAGGACGATCAGGGACTTAGATGATGACATTCTTCTTTTCCAGAAACTTCAGCATACCAAGATTTCCATGCTTCCATGTAATGAGCAAAAAGGTCACCTAGAGCTGCAACACCATTTACAAATCCACATTACACAAATTAAAATTACAGAAGAATAGAAGAACAATCCAATAGCAGAAGCCATTCTGTTTTGTAAACAATGTGATCATGTGTTATTATATAAGAACTTATTATTGACTATATTTTTTTGTTTTTTAGTCATAGTATTTCAAGAGAAGGTGCTGAAATTCCTTTTTTGCTTAATCAACAATAAAAAATGGATCAGACAGCAAGATGGCGATTGAAGAGATTGGGAAGGGTACAGAGTCTTTGTGGATGGATGCTGTTTTAATCCACGATATCCTTGCTCTTTCATTACAGTTTGATTTCATCTCTTTTCATTTTGTAAAACGGGGAGCGAATGTTTTAGCTCATAACATTGCTAAATCGGATTGTCAATTGGATAACTCTAGGGTGTGGGTTGGTTATTTACCTTCCTATATTTGTAATCCTACTCCTTAATGAATGCATAAGTAGCCCGTTTTTACTCAAAAAAAAAAAAAATGGTGCCAGAATTTTGCAGCAAATGACCAATTTAAGTCATGATGAAGAAATTACCTTGATTAAGATATTGAGGTTTATAAGCAGAACCAAGCTCCCAGTCCCGAACTGATCTCACATTTTTGTTTACTGAGGGCATAACGGCAGGAAGAAAAGGACCAAAAACAAAACCCTTGGAGCTCTGCTGTGAATGCTGCTCTAGTTTATGATCATTTTCTACACACTCGTGTTTAATATGAAATGCCATATTTTCCTTCTGGTTTAACTTCCGCTGGACTGAGGACTTTGCCTTCATTCTCTTTAAACTTTGGTTTGTAATCTCAGTCCCAAACATCCTCTTCTTTGGTTCATTGAAAACCCAGGTTGTGGTCATTGATCCATTCTGAGGTTGGCCTCCCCATCCCAGCCACCTAAATGCCGGTTTCCTGCTGTCAGGGTGGTGTGTCTGCAAACCGATCAAGCAAATTAAGTACTAGTTAGGTCTCTTTCAGGACTGAGGCCCCTTATGAGTCATGAGTAGAGAAAATAATTTCTTAGGTGGATTTCTAGTATGCATTTTGCGACGTTAGCTATAGCATACCTTCTCAATTAGATTCATGGAAGAAAACACATTGGCAATGTCATACAATCGTCTAACTTTTGCTGCAAAAATTAATACCAAAGAAAAGAATAAGGCGATTGGCAATAACAAAATTTCAGAATATGAAGTTAATTAATAATGGTTTGTTCAATTACTTCTCATGGCAGTTGAATTGTTAACATCACCCAGCAAAGCACCAGCAGCACTATCAAGTGTGATCATTTCAGCCTGTAGAAAAGAGTTCGAAAGATATTCAACAATTAATACAATGCAGGAGAAATAAAGAGGTCATCAACCAAAAAAAGAACAGACAACTTGTCTTACATTTGAACAAAGGAAAAGCTTGACAAAGTTCTGCGTGATAAGCCATAGAGACTTTTCTCTTTTGGAATCTAAGCAAATAAGCAGTAGTATTAGTGATGCAAATGCAAAGTGAATAAATAGAAACAATAAAAAATGAAATACCTGAATGACTGCAATGATCTGTTAAGTAATATATATTACTAATTAGCATATCAAAAGACAGAAAAAAGGTTCTTACCAATATGTTTTGAAGATTCTGAAGGATTTTTCACATTAACACATTCTCCACTTTCATTTTCATTTGAGACCTAAGCAAAAAGAATGTTGATAAGCCCTCAATCAGAACTCTAGTAAAAAAATTGAATAAACTGAATCAAACTAGATTATTAAGATATGTTAGACCCAATTTAGTCATTAATAAGAAATATATACCCTTAATGATTTGTTGCAACCTGAAATTAAGAAATTCTCTTTCAGAGCCTCTTCCTGTAAGCAGAAAATTACCTGGTTGGTCAGGTCCTTAAATTCAAACACAGCAATCAAATGAAATGAACTCAACCGCAGAAACTAAATTCTACCTTAAGCTTCTCCAAAGCCCTTGGAATTTCTCCATAACCTTTCCATGAGTATTGGTTCTTCCCTTTTCTTGCCACAACCTTAAGATTAACACAAAATCCCAAATTAACTCAACCTATTCCATTTAACAAGAAAACCAATAAAAAAAGATTTTAAAGAACTAATAATAATAATAATAAAGAACTGAATTGTATCTTACTCCAATACTCTCCAATATGTTCACTACATCATATATACGACGACGTTCAACTCCTGAAATAATCCATAACAGTTTCTATAAAGCAGATGCATAACTCTAGTCAAATTTCGATCTTAAAATTCGACCAATCAAATTTTAATTTTTGAAAAAAAAAAAAGATGCGAATAAATACAAAGCAATGTTATTATTTTCTATGCTTATCTTCACTTTTCTAATTCTTTGACTTTCTTAGCAATGAATGGAAAATAGATTAAAGACCTAATTTTGAAGCGGCATCGTCAAGTCCAATGGTTTGAACGCCGCCATTGTCATACAACGCCCGGAAACTGGTGGAGAAGAGAAAAAGTTAAACATAAAAAAGATTAAAAGATTGAACAAGATGAAATCTTATAGTAATTAGAAACTTCAAGGAGTATAATTAGCAAAGTGGTTTACTTGGAGCAGAGAAGGCCGAGGGATTTCTCTTTGCGGCAGTAAAGAGATCGCGAATTAGGTTCAAATTCTCGAGAAACAGACGAAGACATGGACGTTTTCCGGAACAATGAACTGAGAATCAAGAAAGGAGAAAGTCGAATCTTGTTTAGTGTTTGGTTGGTAAAAAAAAGAGCAAAAACTTGGGTGTTCCGTGTCCGTTGGCGGGTTTAGGAATTCAAACGTGAAAATCAGATCTGTTAGTATCATTCATTTTATTATTTTAGGTAGGTTTTTAGGTGGGCGCGGGAATTCAAATTAAGATCTTAAACCGCGATTTACTCCTAATTACAATTTTGTCCTTGGGCCTTTTAGTTGGGCTTCTAAAATTAAGGAGATAGGCAAAATAAATTTGAGAAAGTATAATTAGACTCGCAATGACAATATAATGCTTATTACTTGTGAAAATTACTTTTTGCCTTTGCAACAGAAAAAAAAAATGTTTGCCTAATTTGAGATTCCATTCTAATACATCCAAGATTAAATCTTAGTAAAATATAACCTTCCATGCCTTTTGGATGAGTGAAAGTATAGCATACTCTAGGAAGCACAGACACAGATATGACGACACAATAAGCCATGACACGGTGATTTTTGAAAATTAAGGACAAGGGTATGTGGAAACACAGTTAAAAAAAGTTATATATTATATATATTTAATTAGGTTTACTATCAACCCCTCAAAAAAATTAGATTTACTATCAAAATTGTGCTCATAATATGATTTACTATCATTAAGGTATATAAGCTCCTATGCCTGTATTGATGTAAAGAGCAAGCCCGTGTAAAATATAAGCCCAAAAACCCTTTATTGTTTCATGTTCTAGTTAGTCGACTTTGTCCAAATCGCCCTAAACCCCAAGCACTTTAGTGGCAACCGTGTCTCATCGTGTAAGACACAGATACAACACAGGTACGTCGACCTTACTAGCGTATCCGTGTTTCATAGATCACACTTAAAAAGACTTGTAATGATAAATTAAATGTCATGTGACTTATTAATAGAATATATGGAACATTTAATTTCAATAATTGAAGTTAAATCATGAAATTTTTGAATAAATATAAGAAGAAATTAGTAAGATTGTTAACATTGTTTTATGCTGAATAGATAATGACAATCTTTGTCGCATATCTTGTCAAAGAATGTTACAAATATTTTGGCCATATTCTATGAATATATAAACATAAGAAAAAGAAACCAGAATTTTATTGGACAAAGAAGAATTTGCAAAGGGAAGGGGCAAAAATGGAAGTTTATGCAAAGTGGGATCAACCATCAGTATTAACTTAACACGTAGTATTAGGAGCTTCTTAAAAAAAATGAAATAAAAGAGGATGGTGCTAAAAGGAAGCTGACAGTTTTATGCAAAACAGGCTTCAAAGAAAGGCGCGGGTTTCGAGACAAGGAATCAAATGAATCCATTCACAGTTCACATGCTTTGCTAATTGCTTGCTCTTCTCCCCTTCAAGTAACCCAATTTATGAATTATAGAGTAAACAACAAAATAAGTTTACATTGCAAACAAATGAGCATGAATATCTTCTCTTCACTTCGCATGAGCACTATTTTTAATTACAACTTTGTTATGGAATTATGGAGTATGGACTCTACATCACACTCAACCCAACTATATTAGCACATATATTGTCCTATAAACAAATATATTCTACCTATTATTTTTGTTACTGGCGTATCCGTGTTTCATAGATCACACTTAAAAGGACTTGTAATGATAAATTAAATGTCGTGTGACTTATTAATAGAATATATGGAATATTTAATTCCAATAATTGAATTTAAATCATGAAATTTTTGAATAAATATAAGAAGAAATTAGTAAGATTGTTAACATTGTTTTATGCTGAATAAATAATGACTGACACGGGAGTGTCCCATACTCTCCTACATAAGGTCTCGGATGAAGATTATGCATTTAGGGAAGCAAGCACCTTGCCATGTGAGCAACTTGCTTTGTTGACATGTCACCTTGAGTGGGACCTAGATAACCATGGTGGAGACAAGGTGGAGCCAAGCAAGCACCTCTCCAACGTTGAGCCTAGTTGGAATTAAGCACCTTTCTTACCATGCCATGTGTTGATGACTACCTTTCTCCATATGACATGTGTTGGTCAATCTTGGTGGCTTGGAAAACCCATGGATGAAGCTTTCTCATGTAGTTGGATGAAGATTACAAGTTGTTTGCAAGTTGAAGACATCATCATTTGTGCATGGAAATGAGCATTTCGGCTACCTACAACCCGAATTGAGTTCACACTTCATTTGAGCTCATTTTTAGCTAATTCGGGTAGTTTAAGTTAAGCTCATATTATGTTTGTTTAAACTTGTTTTATTAGCACTAATTAAGTGTGTTTAATTGCTAATCCTAGTATATAAGCTACGGATGAAGCATTTACAAGTTAGACTTGAATTTTGTGAACTTTGAACTTTGTTCATGCTTTGTAACCTTGTCTAGGTTTGCATAAGCTTTCCTTTATCAATTTGAGTGGTGTAATCTGTATCTCTTGTTGATTTGGGATTAATCGAAGCTTGTTCATCCATTGAATTCTCCTTGTGGTGAAATCTGTATCAAGTAGTGTTCTTTGGTGGTGAGTTTCAACCGGTTCTAAACTCTTGGTGGTGAATCTGTATCCTTGAGCCTATTGAACCCGTGTGCTTAATATTGCAATTCCTTTGAGAGTTGCATCTAGTTTTCACCTAAACACTTCCCAAACACTTACCCTTAGGATTGAAAGT
The DNA here is from genome assembly GCA_001974825.2 of Corchorus olitorius. NCBI lineage: Eukaryota > Viridiplantae > Streptophyta > Magnoliopsida > Malvales > Malvaceae > Corchorus > Corchorus olitorius. The sequence goes on from AWUE01023785.1 coordinate 33,182, forward strand.
GCTAATCCTTAAGCACTTTAAGCACAAATAGATTCGGGTATAAGTGAAAGCAACTCATTTTAAGGCCTTTTGAGCCATCCCCGTATCATTGTCTCGCGAGTTGACTCGGAGACAAACTCAGATTTTGAATTTATAATTAGTATAGATATATAGCAAGTGGGTCAAGAAGAAGTGAAATATGAAGTTCAGTTTTATGGGAGGACCAAGGAAAATAGAACATAATCTCATCCAACTTCTACGAAATTCCCTCAAGAAAGAATTTGGGCCTTTTGCTTGCTGAGAATTGCAGCAATTTAACCTGAGTTTTAGTCAAAATATTCATGAAGGAGATGATTTAGTTGTATATAAAAACAACTGATGCAACCAATTGAAAATGAAAAATAATGTGGAGAAGAAGAAGAAATAAAAGTAATAGGTAAGGCACTTCCAGGAAGCTTTCTTAAGGATAATAGTTTCCCCACTATGGTGCAAATGGACTCTTGGAAGCGTTATCCCCATGATACAATGCCTATTTAAAAAGAGAAATCAAGATTGCATTTCTAAACTTCTCTGGAACACACTTGAACCCAATCCAAAAATAATGGGGAAGAATGAATCTTATGAGAGTGAGAGATGTAAGAATAATTCTGATTTTTGTTGTGTTTAATTCCAATGAAGTAAAGTGTATTTATAGATCTCAAGAGGTGTGTTAAACACCCTTTGAATGAATAGACACATCTCCAATTAAATATGCAATCTCTCATAGAAAGACACATTTTCATGTTTCATAAAAATACACCTTTTTCATGTTTCTGCAGATTTTGAATTTGACAGTTATTCATCGGCTAAATAGCCCCATTACCCCCTGAACTTTGCAAATTTAGGTCAGTTTGCCCCGTGAACTAATAATTGTGCCACATTACTCCCTTAATTTTCAAAATCATGCCAAATTACCCCCTGCCGTCAATGCCGTTAGTCACGTGCCGTCACGTGACTAACGGTTCCGTCAGACCTTCAAGTAACTGCTTACATGGCATTTTTTAGCTGACGTGGATTATCCACGTAAGCTAAAGTGGGCCCATCCCGTCCAAAGTTAAAAAAAAAAAGAAAAAGGAAAAAGAAAATAAAAGAGTTTTTCTATCTCCACTGTTCTTCTTCTTCTTCCCCGATCTCCCTCATTGTTGAAATCAGATCCTTCAATTTATTAAACAACTCCATAAATGGTACTTTCCTACTGAATAGTGAATAAAAGACAAGCGTAGCCTCCCAGTCCTCAACAAAATAAACGAATCCATTCTATAAAATTAGGAATAAAAGAAATTTACCCGAAATGTAGAAGAAGAGACGGATCAGAAGTGCCAAGAATGCTGCCCAAAGACCATATTCACTCCTGAAAATTTCACCACCATCAATCATAGAATGAATAATACATGAAATTAATCATAAGAATCGAAAATGAAAAAGAACAACTCTTGCTTACTTCATCCATGAAATGATGCTTGCTGGAGCTTGAAGTGCGAACAACGGGACAAGAAATGCTTTTTGAATTGCAATGCCTTTCGCAAGCAATAAAACCCTGTTCCAAAATCAAATTCAAGAAATGTTCTTCCTTCTTTTTTCTACTTTTTTTAAATTTATTTATTTAATTGAATTTTGAATTTTCAAAATAAAAATTTCCTCATTTTTTGAGAGTTTAATACATGAAATTAATCATAAGAATTGAAAATGAAAAAGAACAACTCTTGCTTACTTCATCCATGAAATGATGCTTGCTGGAGCTTGAAGTGCGAACAACGGGACAAGAAATGCTTTTTGAATTGCAATGCCTTTCGCAAGCAATAAAACCCTGTTCCAAAATCAAATTCAAGAAATGTTCTTCCTTCTTTTTTTTTTTAAATTTATTTATTTTTGAATTTTCAAAATAAAAATTTCCTCATTTTTTGAGAGTTTAAATTGAATTGAATAAGTGGAAGGATGGGAGAGTGGATTCTCCTTATTATAGATTCCCTGTGAAATTGGGCAACCCATTTGTTATTAATGGTGTGGGTGTGGGTTCTCTATTGGACTTGAAAGAGCAATGCTATATCATCTGGGTTTGAGCAAGGTTGTTGAGTCCCTGATAAAGCCAAAGAATTTTGTTTCATTCTGCGGAGCCGAAGAGCCAGAGCCATATCCGAATTGTCATCTTCTCCTAGCAATATAAATGTAAATGAATGAAAGCTTCCAAGTTTGTTCTATTATGTTTTTCAATTTAGCAACTTCAATTGCCAAATTGCTCCTTAATCTCTATGAACTTCAATTTAATTTGATTAAAAAAAAAAGAAAAAAGAGCAGTAACGGCCTTGAGGACAGCAGGGAAAGCAAAATGATCGGGTGGGACACCAGCGTAAGTCATGTTGACGTAAGTTAGAACGGCTTGGTGGAATTGGTTGGATCGGATATGGTGATCGGTCGTCAGCAAATCATAAAAATAAAAATCCCAACAATTACTAACTAAAGATAATTAGGGCAAGTAGGGGTCGAACCCACAGAGAGAAAGGTTATTATTCTTTTTCTTAAAACAAACAAATAAAATAAAAAAGATTTTGAAAGTAGAATTAAATCAAATCAAACTAATAATTAAAACTATCTAAGAAACCAATCAAGAAAATTAAAGAAAACAATTAATCAGAAAGCAGAGAATAAATTGAGAAAATAATTAAAAGAAACCTCCAACATAGAATTAATATCCCTCTTGACAACAATACCATGGATCATTGATATCTAAAGATTATGAAAACAATGGATAGCTTGCTTGGAATTTAATCCTAAATTACCTTAATTAGATAAAACTCTTGATCCAGTGTGAATTATCCCTTTTACTCTTCAAATAACTATCTCTTGATCCAGTGTGATAATTACTCAAGATTAAAGCATTAAGATCTAGTAATTTACAAGCACAATGGGCAATTAAAAATTGGTCAAAGATTCTTAAATCCCTTGGAAGGAAGATCCTTCGCTTCCAATTGCTACCAAACAACTAAATCCGAAGATCCTTCAAGATTTAATTTAGCTAATGCTACTTAATTTATCAAGAAAGTGCTAGCTTCAATCTATCAAAACAAACAACATAGAATTCATGCAGAGATATTAAGAAATACCCAATTAATTTTCATATAAAGGCACAAAATCTCACCATGATATAAGTCAAGAGATCAATTAAATTCTACATTGGAGAAAAGAAAAGGATTACTCACTCATGAATTGAGTGAGCATCCAAAGAAAAGAAGAAAAACTTATCTAAGGATGGGAAGTAGAGGGGCCGGCGGCTCCTAGAGCAAAACTCCTCCAAATCTTCAACAATTCTTCAAATAAAATCTCTAGATCTACATACATCAAAAACCTAGACCTAAGGTGCCTATTTATAGTAGAAATAACCCTAGGAATTCCAATCCTAACTTGGAAAGGACTCTAGGACGGTTTAAGGGTCTAACTTGGACTCCAAGTTGGATTAAAAGTCATCCTAGAGTAGAATCCAAGTTAAAGTAGGATCCTGAAATTTTGCTGAATTCGTGCAGTGACTTTGACGGTATTTTTGGGCTTGAAAACGGAAGACCTGGGTCTTGGACTTCAAAGGAAAGTTGTAGATCTCGGAGTTAGCTTTCCAACGAGTACTCATGGGCTTCAAACGGAGGTCTGAGCAGAAAGTTATGATTTTTCTACCAAAACTGCGCCTGAATCCTAATCCTGTTAGGACTAGAATCGGGAATCTACGGGATTTGGATATTTCCTTGGATTTAGGAGTCATTAATTGGGATTTTAATTCAAATTAATATTTTATATGGGCTGAGTATTTTCCCACATAAATTATCCATAAATACCAAAGCTTGAGAATTTATCCATGACTTGTCTTCAATTAAAGCTCCAATTTTTCAATTCTTCCTCTTGAAATAAATCTTCAAAGTCTTCAAATCTCCAAATAAGTCTTCAAATGTTCTTCAAACACGAACTTCGAATCTCCAAATCTATGCTCAAAATTGCTTCGCTCAAATCTATGTAAAAAAGTCATAAAAATAGCTCCAAAAGTAGTGAAAATTATCAAATTATCAATTTCACATCTCATAAAGACTCAAATCACAAATATTAACAAAATAACATATTTTTAAGCATAAATTGATCCAAAAACATAATAAAATAGCCATAAAAATAGGGTTGTTTTTGGCTCGATCATATTTTCCCCCACACTTGAACTTTGCTAGTCCCTTAGCAAATCAATGTGTTAGTTAATTAAAAATCAATTTTTCTAAAGATCAATTTGAATTCACACACTCATCAAAGAATCAATTCAATCATGAAATCAAAATAACAAAGAATAATAATAATACTAAATTCAAAAATCAAGACAAAATAACAAAGCTTTACTCTATTGTTGATGGTTATTTGTTTTATGCTAACAGATTGTGTATTCCTCGTTGTTCTTTGAGATTAGCCATTGTTGAGGAGGCTCACGGGGGTACTTTGAGTGGGCATTTTGGGAGGACAAAGACTTTGTTCATGGTGCAACAAAACTACTATTGGCCGAGACTTGAGAGGGATGTTGCTAGACATGTGTTATCATGTCGAGTTTGTCATTTGGCCAAGACAAGGATTCAAAATAGTGGGCTGTACACTCCTTTGCCGATTCCAAATGCACCATGGGAGGATGTTAGCATGGATTTTGTGCTCGGGTTGCCTAGGACACAAAGGAACAAAGACTCTATCATGGTGGTGGTTGATAGATTCTCAAAGATGGCTCATTTTGTTCCTTGTAACAAGACTAATGATGCTAGTCACATTGCCGAATTGTATTTCAAGGAGGTGATGAGATTACATGGTGTTCCTAGAAGCATTGTCTCGGATAGGGATGCAAAGTTCCTTAGCCATTTTTGGAGGACTATTTGGAGGAAGCTAGGGAGTACTTTGAAGTTCAATTCGGTCTATCATCCACAAACCGATGGCCAAACTGAAGTTACTAATAGGAGCTTGGGGAGTTTATTGAGGAGTTATGTGGGGAAGAATATCAAGCAATGAGATTTGATTCTACCACAGATTGAGTTTGCCTACAACCGGTCATTTCTCACTTCCATTGGGAGAACTCCATTTGAGGTAGTTTATGGCCTTAATCCTCTTACTTCTTTGGATTTAACTCCTTCTTGTTCTAGTGGGCAGTATAGTAGTGATGCGGATACTAGAGCCAAGGAGATTAAGAAGCTCCATAGTGATGTTCGAGAGAAAATTGCACAACAAAACATCAAGTACATGCAGCAAACTAACAAGTGCCGTAAGTTTGTTAAGCTTGATGTAGGTGACTTAGTATGGATTCATCTAAGGAAGGGGAGGTTCAATCAAGGTCCATTTGAAAAGTTGAAACCGAGAGCCGATGGTCCATTCAAGATTGTAGAGAAGATCAGTGACAATGCATTCAAGCTTGATTTGCCCGAGGAGTATGGTGTGTCTCCTACCTTTAACATTTCTTATCTTGTTCCATATGTTCCAGGAGGTACTTCATTGCTTTTTCAACCGGGGGAGAATGACACGGGAGTGTCCCATTCTCTCCAACATGATGTCTCGGATGAAGATGATGCATTTAGAGAAGCAAGCACCTTGCCATGTGAGCAGCTTGCTTTAATGACATGGCACGTTGGGTGGGACCTTGGATGCCACGGTGGAGACAAGCTAGCACCTCTCCAAGATGATGGCCATGTGGAAACAAGCACCTCTCTTTGTTTGACAAGTGTTAATGATCATCCATTCTCCATGTGACACCTTTCGGTCAACAAAGGAGGCTTGGAAAACCCTTGTGTGAAGTTCTCCATTTTGGTTGGAAGATGATGGCAAGTTGTTCCACTTGGTGAGACTTCATCATTTTGTGCATGGAATTGATCAATTCGGCTACCTACAACCCGAATTGGTTTCACACCTTAATTGAGCTCAATTTGAGCTAATTCGGATAGTTAAGCTAAACTCTTGTTTATGTCTACTTAAGCATGTTTTATTAGCATTAGTTAAGTGTGTTTAGTTGTTAATCCTAGTATATAAGCTACGGATGAAGCATTTTGCAACTTAGACTTGAATTTTGTAAACTTTGAACTTTGTTCATGCTTTGTAACCTTGTCTAGGTTTGCATAAGCTTTCCTTTATCAATTTGAGTGGTGTAATCTGTATCTCTTGTTGATTTGGGATTAATCGAAGCTTGTTCATCCATTGAATTCTCCTTGTGGTGAAATCTGTATCAAGTAGTGTTCTTTGGTGGTGAGTTTCAACCGGTTCTAAACTCTTGGTGGTGAATCTGTATCCTTGAGCCTATTGAACCCGTGTGCTTAATCTTGCAATTCCTTTGGGAGTTGCCATAGTTTTTTTCACCTAAACACTTCCCTAAACACTTACCCTTAGGATTGAAAGTGCTAATCTTTAAGCACTTTAAGCACAAATAGATTCGGGTATAAGTGAAAGCAACTCATTTTAAGGCCTTTTGAGCCAACCCCGTATCAACTTCCAAGCAAAATTGTGTTTCTTTTGAGTGATTTTGTAGGAATTGGAGTTGTTTTAATGCAAGGAGTAAAGCCCGTAGCTTGTTTTAGTGAGAAATTCAATGGGGCTGCATTGAACTATCCAACCTATGAAAAGGAGTTGAATGCATTTGTGTGTGCATTGCATGATGTACAATACAAGAAAGTTAACATGAAAGGTTCAAAGATGACTTGTGATTGGAAACCTGAAGATTGGGTTTGGTTGCATCTAAGAAAGGAAAGGTTCCCTGAGAAGAGGAACTCTAAGCTCTTACCTCGTGGAGATGGTCCATTCCAAGTTTTGGAGAGGATCAACAACAATGCATACAAGCTAGACCTTCCTAGTGAATATGGTAATGTAAGTGCTACTTTTAATGTCTTGGACTTATCCTTGTTTGATAATGATGCAGATTTGAGGACAAATCCTTTTCAAGGGAGAGGGGATGATGCGCCAAGGACTCATCATGGTCTTGAAGAGCTCAATGGAGATCATGGAGAAGATGAGCACATGCGGCAAGGAGGCTTGAAGAATCTTGAAGATGCTAGAAGCTCATTGGAGAAGGTTCCAAGTTCATTGGAATTGCATAAGATGTCATTTGATCCATTGAAGATGCCATTACGCCCAATGACAAGAGCAAGAGCTAAAAGGTTCAAGGAAGCATTATTGGGCCTCATAGAGTTCATCTTGACGAGTTCAAGGCCATTGGAGTTCATTTGAAGCCCATTGGAGATGGCCATTGTGGGCTTTATTCTATTTTAATTAGCTATTTATTTAGTTTAGATGACATTGGGTTGGGCCTTGTTTGACTAAGTCCAATCCTTGTTTTAATAGGACTTGTTATTTTTGTTTTCCTAGTAGAATAAGGAGTAGGATCTTTCCTAGCTCCTTCCTAGCTCTTTCCTTTACCCTTAGGGCTTATGATTTTCTAGATCTAAGCCCCCCCCCCCTATTGCCTATATAAAGGCACCAATCCCTCTTGTAAACATAAGTTGAGTTGATTAATAAAATTGAGGTTTTCACCTAAATTGATTATGTTAGCTTCTTTGTTCTAGTTGGAGCAAAACTTAGGGCTCTTCAATCTTGTGGAGTCCTAGCAAACAATTAAGTTGTGATACTTGATTGCTTGTGAATCTTGTGATCTTAGGTGTTCAATTGCAAGTCTAATTGGAGGTCTAAGGCCGACGAAAGAAAAGGATTGTTTGGGTGAGATTGTCGACATACACATCTAGAGTTTAAAGTTGTTCAAGTTGATTCTTGGCGGGTCACAAGGGTGGATTTGAATCTTGAAACAACTAGATTCGTATCATCAAGGGTGTCCACAATCACATTTTTCACCCCACTTTGAAAGTTATAAGCCTATTAAGGACATAAGTCCAGCCTTTTATGTTGTGAATTTAGCAATGCATCTAGATATGGGACTTTATAGGAATAGTCTTACTTTTAATTATTATTACCCCCACTATTCCAAGTATGATGCATTGGGAATGTTCTTACATCTCATGTATACATTCCTACTATAATACAAGATTGAATTGCCTTTGAACTCTCAAGCACATGATTTTCAAATGACAAGATTACTCTTTAATTTTAAAGAGTAGAATCTTTCAATTGACATCAATATGATAGAGTGAGATTCAATCAAGATTATTTTCATTAACTGGTATGAGTCCCATACCTCTCATAGTATGTTATAAAAACTCAGCAATTTCTTCAACCTTATAAAGCTTTTGCAATGGGGTATATTTTTTTTTGGTACATCAATGCAATGGGGTATATTTATGTTAACCAACTAACCACTCATAGACTTGAAACTTTATTTATCCAAAGTCTTATTTGGTTTTTAACATCATTGAGTTCATTAGTATGAACAACATGATAGACTAAATATATCATCTCAAGATTAACTTACCTCATAACGTTAGAACTCGTCTCCATTAACTCAGCTTGTCTTCTTGTCCACGAGCACATGCATTCTTACCTTTCAATTTTGAAATAGAAATATAGACTACTACAAAGTTCGAATCTTCCATTAACTAAAATCTTTGACTACCAACCTTGTCTTGATTTATCAAAACAATAATTTGATTTTGAGTTTTCTTCTCAAAATTCTCTTTGTAAATTTCCTATCTCGAAACTGACTTTTAGTCAATAGATTTAGTTTTAAAAGGAAGACCTCTTAATCATTTTGAAGACATTCTCAAGTGGAATGACATGATATATTGCATTAGAATGCAATCCACCATCTACTTTCTCTATTCTTCACTAGAAGAATTTTAGCGATTATTTTACTCATGTCATCTTCCATAATCTCCCTATTGGGATTTTTCAATTTATACCCTTCATGAAATTATCACCTTTATAAAGTGTTCATTCTCATTACACAATATACTTGGATTTATTCATGAAATCCTACCAATCATAAAACTCATGACTTCTTAAGAAAATTAGTATCATATATATAATTGATATAACTCATAAGTATAAACTCATGAAAATTTTCCACAAAATAACAATACAACATGTTAATAATTTATCGGTCAAAGAACCTAAACAGTCCCTGTACTATTGAAAAAAGATCATTTTAGTCCCTCCATTATGAAATCTGTCAATTTAGTCCCTCTACTATTGGAAAGAGATCAATTTAGTCCCTCCGTGAAACCAAACCGTTAGTTTTGCTGACGTGGCCGTTAATGTTACTTTACTCTTCTAAGATGGATGACGTGGCCTAATCACAGTTTGCCACGTGGAAATTAGCTTTCTTATAAAAAAAATTGAAATTGTGATTTTTACTTTTTAATTCATTCATTTAATAATTAATTAAATAACTAATAAACTAAAAGTGGAGTCCACAAAATCAGAAGTTAAAAAGCTAAATAAACCTAATAAAAAAATTAAACACATTAGTTAATAATATCGCTTGGCCATCTTTATCCATTTAAATTAAAAATTTAAAGTTAATCAACAACCCAAATCACCCCAAACCTCCTCCTCACGCTCTCTCTCTCTCTTTGCCCATCTTATCTATTTACTTCCTTTCTTCATTTCAGATTTAAAAAGGAAATGATTATCTGGGTTTGTCGTAAATGTTTGCTGCAAACAATGATAACAACAAGTATTCGTAGAGAAGAAGGAAAAGGAGCTGGTGGCAAAAGTTCTTTTTTTATGACAATTGGAATGCTTGGTCTCATGGTGGAGGCAGAGTTGGAGGAGTTTTCCGAGTCTGAGTTGTTGTCAGAGGAGTAGAAATTTGAGGCATGGAAGAGGAGGGCTGAGGCGATAGTAGAGTTGAGGGAAGCGCAAGAGGATATGAAGAATGAGGAGAGTAGAAGATGGGAGATTGTGGGAGGAGATGAAAGTAAAATTGAAAATGGTGATAAGCATTAGCCATTGGGTCTTTGTTTACCACATAATAAGTGATGAGCTCTTCGGCAGTGGGATGAAATCGAAATCCCGGTGGCAACGTTTCTTCTTTTCCCTGGCCCTGATGTTCTCCTTCCATTGCTATACTACTCTTCTTTATGCTTTTCTTCTCCCCAGTATTTTGCTCCTGTAAGGTGACCATGTAAAACAAAAACGATCTGATTACCTTTAATTTTTTTATAGGTTTATTTAGTTTGTTAAATAATTTTTTTATTCGGTTTATTTATTATTTAAATTATAAATGAATTAAAAATTAAAAATTAGAATTTTGAAAAAAAATCAGTTTTTTTTTAATAAAAAGTTAATTTACACGTGGCATATTGTGATTGGGCCACGTCATCAATCTCAGAAGAGTAAAGCAATGTTAACGGCCACATCAGCAAAACGAACGGTTCGGTTTCACGGAGAGACTAAATTGATCTCTTTCCAATAGTAGAGGGACTAAATTGATAGATTTCAAAATGGAGGGACTAAAATGATATTTTTTCAATAGTACAGGGACTATTTAGGTTCTTTGACCTAATTTATCATGCTTCCCAAACAATATTGCAACTTAAGTATCAATAAAAAAAAATCTCATGGGTATTAAACTTTAAAAAATCACTGCATTAATTTCAAAACCATTTTCATAAGAAAATATAATGTCACAGAATTTCGCAAAAAAATTTCTTTTTAATGAAATCTCTTTTCAAGAAAAGTGAATAATTTATTCAGCCTTTTTTTTTCAAAACTTCATTTATTATATATATTAAATACCAAATTTCAAATGTGCGATTTCTCACAACATTTCTCATGATTGATTTTTTTTTTTTTTATCTTTCACTTCATCACTTCTTGAACTTGGTAATCTCACAAAATATCGAGTTCATTGTGAAATGAACTCTTAACAATGAATAGATAAATAAATCCACATCTTGAAAACTTTAAAACATTTTTAAAGAAAGAAATCACCAACTAATTCATATATTCACAAATTCGGTATTATATCACACAAATAAAAGAATTACTTACGTACTTGGATATGGAAGAACTCTCTTTCCTTTTTTGATAGACTTACCAATTCATTTTAAACAACAATGGGTGTGCTTATATTGATAATAAGCACATACACATTGTCTTTAGCAAATGTGAGAGGAATTTCCCATGAAAACAGACTTGTCTTCATCTATCTCTTCATAGATCTTGAAGACACTTTTGAATGGAGTCACATGACAAGTTGCACCAGAGTCAATCCACCAATTGTCATCATTGTTCACCATATTGACTTCAGTAAGCATAGCAACCATGTTCTCATCGGTAACCTTATCCGCTTTAGGCTTTTTACCCTTACGAAAATGGCACCCTTTTGCAAAGTGACCATTCTTTCAACAAACAAAATAAGGACTAGTCTTTTTCTTAAAATCCTTCTTGGAATCCTTGTTGAACTTCCTGAATTTTCCCTTTTTCTTAGAATAGTTTTTCAGCCATTTTTGAGAATTATTCTCATTCTTCACAGAAGTAGATGTTGGACCCTCAATGTTATGCACATTAGCGTCTTTTCCTTGATCTGCAAGTTCATCTCTTTTCCTTGCTTCAAACTCAATTTGAATGTGCTTCATCAAGTCTTCAAGAGACATCTTTTTCTTCTTATATTTCAAGAACCTTTGGTAATCCTTCCATGAAGGAGGTAACTTACCAATAATGGTAGAAATCTGAAAAGTTTCAGAAATAGGTTCTCCAGCAGCAACACATTCATTAGCAATATCAGAAACTTCATTGACTTGATCAACAACAGACTTGGAATCCGACATTTTGAAGTCAATGTACTTGTTAACAAGAAAAGATTTATTTCCAGCATCTTTGGTAGCATACCTGTTTTCAATTGCTATCCATAACTCCAAAGCAGTCACATACTTTGAAAGGCGTTGAAGAGTGAATCATTCATGGCTTGAAGGATGGTGAGGTGACAAATATAGTCATCATTGAGCCACTTCTTTTGATTTTCTGTCAATGCTCCAGCCACGTTTCCATCTTGACTTTCACCATGAGGATAGAACTCATGTAGGACATATGCAACTTTCATCAAGAAGATTTGGTAGTAAATCTTCATGCTCCAACGCTTGTAGTTTGTGCCATTGAGTTTTTCAAGTTTCTCCACTTCAAAGCTGTGAGGTTTGATTGTAACAGTAGCCATTGGAGAAGAACTATTATCCTTAAATTGTCGTATATGAGAACAAACTGATGCAACCAATTGAAAATGAAAAATAATGTGGAGAAAAAGAAGAAATAAAAGCAATAGGCAAGGCACTTCCAGGAAGCTTTCTTAAGGATAATAGTTTCCCCACTATGGTGCAAATGGACTCTTGGAAACGTTATCCCCAGGATACAATGCCTATTTAAAGAGAGAAATAAAGATTGCACTTCTAAAATTCTCTTGAACACATTTGAACCCGATCCAAAAAGAATGGGGAAGAATGAATCTTATGAGAGTCAGAGATGTAAGAATAATTCTGATTTTTGTTTGTGTTTAATTCCAATAAAGTAAAGTGTATTTATAGATCTCAAGAGGTGTGTTAAACACCCTTTGAATGAATAGACACATCTCCAATTAAAGATACAATCTCTCATAGAAAGACACGTTTTCATGTTTCATAAAAATACACATTTTCATGTTTATTCAGATTTTGAATCTGACAATTATTCATCAAATAACTTCAATGTATCAAAAAATATTATTCTTAGGAAATATATTATGACTCTAATATACAACAAATTTAATATACTATATATGTTCTTGGAAGAATACAAGAGATTTTGGTCGATATTGTTGCTAGGAATTGGTTTGCCATTAACGGGGAATGTCGATTAGCATTCTTTTTTCCCGTTCAAGATTTTTTTTTCTTTTTTAATTTTTTAAAAAGGATAAAATAGGTAATGTACATAAAACTCATTACACCTAAAGGGAAATATGTTTAACCTTACACTAGACCTAGGAAAATGATAGTTCTTTACACTTTAGAGGTAGTTTTAGCTTATCATTACACCTAATGATAATTCCCCCAAGAAACTATTATATTTAATTAAAGATTATTATCTGAATATCCTTAAGGTGGCGTTTGGTTCGCGGAAAGTTGTGGAAAAGTGTGGTAAGTTGGATTGAGAAAGTAACTTTACCGTGTTTGGTTGGAGGGAGGTGGTTCTTGATGGGAAAGCCACTCCCACACTTTCCCACTCAGTTGGTAATGTTGTAGCAATGTGATTCCTACCCAAAATAGTGGGAAAGTTTCCAGGAAAGTATTACTGTTGCGCCAAAAATCTCTTGCTAGAGTTTTCGCGGAGAATTCTTTATGACAGCGTAAGGGTGTGCCAGTCAATTTGCTGAAATTGACAAAGAGGTTGTAAAAACTGGATCTGGTGCGCGGAGCAGCAGATTAAAAGATCAGAACGATTGTGGGGACTGGATCAAAGTCACACCGGAGCATCTAAATCATTGGATCCACACGAACTGCTTCTCATAACTGGGCCTCTTCTCTTTTGGATCAGATCTGAGAGATCTGCTTTGATTGCAATTGAAATTGAAAGGAAAATAACAAACTGATCTGTTATTTCTGAATGAAGAACACGTGTACAGTGTTTGTATGTCCAGAGACAAGATTGAAACAAGAGAAAAACACTAAAAGAGTGTTTGTTTGTCCTGAGCCAAGATCTAAACAAGGATAATTTGATGAACGAGTGAAGAACTCGTGATGAACAAGAGTGAATATGGCGCAAAGCCAGAGAGAAAATAAGCACGGAGCTTGGTTTTTTGCGCGGAGCAAGTTTGTAGCTGCAGGAGCTGGTTTTTGATTTCTCGGGAGAAATGTCTGAGATGTGGAATCTACCTGAAACTTGAGAATGGCCTCCCTTTATATAGGGGACGGTTTGGGCATGAGCATTTAATGGGCTTGCCTTGCTGAGAAAGACAAAATCCTCCTCCTATGCAGATGACAGCTTCCAGGAAAGTGCAGTGAAGCTTCCTTCTTCTTCTGTTTCCATCCAACTGCTGGGGAGAGGACAAGATATGCATAAGGGCACCACTTTGCTAGGATAGGAGACGAAAATCTACCTCCTGGGTAGTTGATGACAATTCTTCCTTCTGCCTATCACAGTGCAGCAAGCTTTTGTTGCTTCTTTTGTGCTGAATTTAGCTAATTTGACTAAGTAGTGGCCAATTGACGTCATGAATTGAACTTTGATCATCAAAGCCACGAAATTACTCATACTTGGCCATATTTAGCTCCTTAAATCATGAAAATAATAATTAATTAAGAAAATGGCTTAAACCGGGGTGAGAAAGCCATATGTCCTTAATTGAAAAGAATGCAAAAGTTGCAAACGATCTCGGATTTAACCAAAATTTCACCAGTAGGCTTAGAATATCTCCATAAGATTATGGAAAAAATCCTAAGTTAATCGAGCTCTCTATCATGGTGAATTTGGTTTCACTCCCGAAAATGTCCTTAACTGATAATCGGGCATAAGTTTTTACTCTGATGTCAGAATGAGGTGAAATTTTACCAAGATGATCTACATAGCTCAAGGATCATCATGGTGTGCTCCTTGGAAGAAATCGCAGCTTCTAGCCTCTTCAATTGGTCAATTTCACTATTTTGTCCTTAATTGAACAAAATACAAGTTGCAATTTCGCCTCCCGGGGAGGGAAGGAGGCTAGACGATTTTCCCACTATGGTTGGTTGACTATATGGAGGAGGTTTGAGGTTGAAAATCTCATGCCTCTCTCACGTACACAGATGTTTCTCTTGCTGACAAACTTTAACTCTCTGCCTCCTTTCTGTAGGAAGAGAAAAATATCTCTCTGCAGGGCAGAGGGCAGCCTCTCCTCTGTATGGGAGATGACTTGGGCCTTGCTATGTATGTCCATGAGGTGTTTTTCATCTCATGGGCAGATGACAAGCAATTTTCCTTTTTTACTTGTTTGCCTCCCTAGCAGGCAGCAATGTCAAAGGAAACTGCTTCCGATTTGATTCTCTCTGCCACTCACCTAGGTAGGGGCGACACTCATGGGATTTTTAATAATTATTCAATAATTATTATTTAATTAATAATTAATTTCAGCCCTTGCAATTAACTTACAAGACTTTCCTAATTCAATTTGAACTAGGATGGTGCAGAAACCTAGTTTCTTTAGGAATTTTTATTAAATCCTATCCACACATCTTGATTATGATTATGATAAGACCAATTTACCCTCAATTGTAAATTGAAGTATAAACAATGCCCCCCCAAGCTTAGGTCTTTGTGTTAAAAGAATTTAAGCTTGTATTTAAGGAAATTGGTCTTGGACCGAAATTTTTCCTCTTACTTTCTAGCCAACGTCGACACCTCCACTCTGGTACCATAGTTAGACGAATTTTCCCAGCATCTTTTCAAGCGTCAATGGCTTCCAAAGATCAAGGTAACAACAAAAATCATCACCAAAAATCATCACTCATGCCAAGCAATTCAAGTCGCGGCTCCTTGTTCTTGGAGGCTTCTAAATCCTTGGCACGAATCAAGCAATTTGGATCAAACTCCCATGATGGCAGCTCTCAATCAACTCAAGCAAGGCCTAAGCTCAAGTCTATGGTGATTGATCCCAAATCGGCACAAAATCAAGGTAATTGTTCATGAACTTTTAAATTTTTGCACTTAAGTTCATCAATTTCCTTTATGCCATCAACCCTAGCTTAATTGCCATGTTTTAGGTCGACTTTGATGATGATTTTGGTATGATATGGCTGCTGTAATTTTAGGTAAAAATTTGATTTAGAAATCAAATCAATTTAGTGAAGAAATTGGCAAAAATCCTTAGTAAAAACTATATAGTTTTCGGCCTAGGACTTGGATTTTGCCATAGATCTTTAGGTGAACATGTTGCTGCACGAAATTAGGATTTCATGGCATGAAATCATGTTGATCACGTCGACATAGGGGCTGCATTCATCGACCTTCAATTTTCCTTCCTTAGGCGCAAATTTATGGCCTTATTTGGCTAGGATTACAAATCTAGGAAGCCAAATTGGACTAGGAATTGGTGTTTTCCTTATGAAATTAGGTTAGGATTAGGTAAACCCTAAACCCAATTGGACAAGGATGATAAACCCTAGCTTGTCACGCCCCAATTGATGGATTTAAATTTTTGGGCGGCAATTTTGCAATTTAGTCCCTAGGGTTTATGCAAATTTGGGAATTTTGGGCAAATTGATTAAATTAGCCAAAAATTCAGGGAGTTAATCATAAAATTAAGTCCTAATAAAAAATATAGGAAGCTTAATTTTCATAATTTTAGTGCCCTAGTATGCCGCAGCCCTCAAATTGCATAAATTACAACTTGTACGGCATAATATTAGGTTTTTAGGTTAAAATTCTTGCTAATTTTGGCCCAATTGATAAAATTAGCCATTAATTAACACTAAATCAGGCTTTACATGCATGAAATTAGGTTTAATCTCACACGTGCACAACCCAATTTAATAGAATTTTGAAAACCCTAAAGTGCCGAGCCCTTAATTGCATAAATTGCAAGTTGGGCGGCACTCAATTTCTTCATACCCTTAGGGTTTCGGCCAAAACTGCTATTTTTGGCCAATTATTCACATCAAGTCAGGTCCTTAGCACATGAATTTAGGTTTCATTTGACACGTGCACATCCCAATTGATGAATTTAAACAAACCCTAGCATGCCGATCCCTTGATTGCATAAATTGCAAGTTGGGCGGCATGCTCTTTAGGAATTAGGGTTTTGCTTAGTTAATTTTGGCCAAATTAGTATACTTAGCCAAAAATTGGAATTTAGGTTTTGGTAGAATTAAGTTTAATTTTTATAATTCACCAAAGACCTTGAATTTTAGCATACCATGACTTTAGTTGAAAAATTACAACTCATGTGGTATGCACATTGATATTTTCGGCCTTAGTATAGTTTTATGGCCAAAAATCATTTTTATTTTCTTAAAATATTACCATAATTATTTTTGGCAGCCATAATAAATATTTTTGCCAAAAAATAAAATTAGGCAATAATTTTAAGGTGGTAAAAATATTTGTTTTTCACCAAGCTTATTAACAAAAATTGTATTCTAACAACTTTGTTAATTTTGTAGTTGTTAAGGATCTTGTTGCAGCACGTCTGAATTTTCCTAAGATGGAGGTTATGGAAGCCATTCCCTCAAACTTGGAGCTCGAGACGGCTATTGATGATATCAAAAGTTTCTTCATCAATGCCAAGCGTGCTAGTATGGAGGAGAATGCTGATTCAATTTTGAAGTCAATTGATATCATATATGCCTCCCCTAAGATTGATCCTCATATTGTTCAATTTTGGCGTGAGTTCCCAATTCTCTTCAAATTGTTTGCTGATGACTACAACCATACTTCCAAAGCATTGGCCCAACTTCATTTGACTAAGGCCGAATACCTGGCTGGCAGAGGAGAGTTGGAACTTGAGATTATGAAGTTTCATGAGATGACCAATCCTACTGCCCATGAAGTACTTCTCAACTCACTTCTGGATAGTCTCAAAGCTCGGATGTCTAAAGTGGAGGGTGAACTCATTACTCTGAAGACTAACAGGGAGCAAGCTGCTATAGAGAAGTGCAAGCAGATTGAAGAAATTGCTGCCTCCTTGGTTGATGTCACTGGTCTTGAAGAAGAGATGGGGCACCAAGTACTTCCAATTGGAGCAATTGAACAACATTTTTCGTACTTGGACAGGAAATATTCGCAACTACTTTGAAGTGTTCAACGAGGATGACCCCTTTGCTGAGGTTGAAGAAGAAGAAGCTGAGGTGTCTGATGAGGAGGAGTAGTCTTCACCTCCTGGCTTAGAACTTTATTTCCCTTTTAATTTTTCTCAAGTACTTTACGACTTTAAGATCTTGTTTTATGAATGATTTCAACTTCAAACAAGTTGAGTTTTGAATTGGTGGCAATGAATTTTTGCCAACTTTAATGTTAGTGGCTTTTTATTTTATTTTAGCCATCTAATTTAAACAAAATCCTTTGTCAATTTAAACTTTTGGTCTTATGACTAAAACCACAAAGATCAAATACTTGGAAATTATTTTGAAATTATCTTGCCAAAAATACTTAGAATTTTCGGCAAGAACATCCAAAATACTTAGAAAATTCGGCCTCCTCCTTTTGATTAAGGCCAAATTTTGAAAATTAAATTCCACAACACTTGTAAAATTTAAGTGATGGAATTTCTTATTTTTCTTTCAATTTTTCACCACACCCTAAGGTTATTGGCAAAATTTAAAAATTTTTATTACTTCATAAGTAATAAAAAATATTTTGTTTTTATTTAAAAGCCACAAGAACGCAGTTGGGGTGGCTAAGTCCACGAAGCGTGTAAGTTTTATACTTCAGTGAAGCATGTGGCTGTGAGTTGAGTCATAGCCACTTCATCTAATTCCTCCTCCATGTCAAATTCAGGATTTGGATCAGATTTTGCCTCCCATGCAGTTGGATAGTACTTCTTCAAATAGCGCCCGTTGATGAACTTCCTATGGGAATCGCCATCCTCAGTTTCTAACCAATAGGCACCATTCTTGAGTACTTTCTTGATACAGAATGGTCCTTCCCATTTGGGAGACCATTTCCCGCATTTCTTAGAACCAAGAGGCAAGAAAGCTTTCCATACTAGTTCGCCTTCGACGAAACTTCGCTTACGAACTTTCTTATTGTAACTTCTTTCTGCCTTCTTTTTCTGTGCTTGCAGGTGATCTAAAGCATCCAACCTTTCAGAATCAAGATCTTCAAGCACAATCATCATGGCATCATTGTAATCATACTACTGCAAGTTATTTTGGAATGCAACTCTGGCTGACTTAGCCAAAAGTTCCATCGGGACCATTGCATCATCACCATAGGTAAGGCTGAATGGACTTACACTAGTACTCGAATGTTGTGACATTCTGTATGCCCATAAAGCCTTAGGTAAGACCCTATCCCATTTACCGGGTTTGTCTTTTATCATTTTTTATATGATGCCTATCATCACCTTGTTAGAAGCTTCGGCCTGTCCATTAGCCTGAGCATAGTATGGCGTAGACTTGGTGAATTTTAGGCCGAATTTTTCTTCCAAACTTCTTGTGATCTCACCATCAAAGTTAGTACCTTGATCAATGGTAAGAGTTTCTGGAATTCCAAAGCGGTAGATGATATGTTCCTTGATGAATTTCTTGATGTCATTATGAGCTATGCCATTCAGAGCTTTTGCTTCCACCCACTTGGTGAAATAGTCTGTGGCAACGATAATAAAGCAGACGCCTCCCTTGGCAGGTGGGTAGATCTTCCCAATAAAATCAATTGCCCATCCTCTGAATGGCCAAGGCTTTATTATAGAATGTAGCTCTTCTGATGGAAGTCTCCATATAGGGCCATACTTCTGACAAGCTTGGCAGCCTTTGGCGAATTCCATGCAGTCTTTCATGATAGTTGGCCAATAGAAACCGTGACGGCGAATCAACCATCTCATCTTCCTCCCAGCTTGGTTTGCACCACATAAACCTTCATGTACATCCTTGATGACTTTCTTAGTTTCATCTTGATCTAGATATCTCATTAAAGATCCGTCTGAGTCTTTTCGGTATAATTCATCAGCCAAGACAGTGTAGTGCACAGCCAAAGTCCTTATCCTCCTGGTGACCCTTGTTGATGGGTTTTGGAGGTATTCAAGGAATGGCTGGCGCCAATCATCAAGTCTGTGTACTATGTTGTACACTTCAAACACATTGTCCCTAGTAAATGTCGAAGGCATGCTCCTCCTTTCCACATTTACCACCTTCTTCCAGATATCATCTTGGAATACAAGGCCAGATGTAAGCTGTGCAGCGACATTTGCAGACTCATTCTTATGTCTGGGGACGTGTTCTATCCCTACATCATCAAATTTTTCAACAATTGTACTGCCACTGCATAGTATGATAACAATGATGGACTTGTGCAATTGAACTCTCTGGTAAGCTGGTTGATCACCAAGAGAGAATCTCCTCTGATGTGTACTGTGGATACTTTCATCTCCCTGAGCAATTCTAGACCAATGATGAGTGCCTCATACTCAGCTTGATTGTTAGTACAATCAAAGTCTAAGTGGAATGACATCATGGTATAGTCATCATCTGGGGAGGTGATGACAGTTCCTGCACCTGCAGAGTTGGCAGTGCTAGAGCCATCAAACTCAAGTATCCATGGTATTAAAGATACCTCCATGACAAAGTTTGTATCTTCAAACTCTTCTCCCAAGTCTAAGCATGGGTGGTCGGCTAGGAAGTCAGCAATTGCTTGCCCTTTCACTGCCTTCTGAGGTATATACTTGAAACTGAACTCAGAGAGTGCTAGGCACCACTTGCCTAGTCGGCCTTTAAGGAGAGGCCGAGATAACATGTATTTTACTAAGTCAGTTTTTGAAATAACACAGACATCAAAGTAGAGCATGTAATGTCTTAGTTTTATTGCTGCAAAATAAAGTGACAAACATAGCTTTTCGATAGGACTATACCGAGTTTCTACATCCGTAAGAGTCCTACTTAAGTAGTACACTGCTTGTTCCTTTCCCTTTCCTAACCCTTGAGCCAACAAACATCCTATGGAGGATGTGGTGGCTGCAACATAGAGGTACAAGGTCTTATCCTTCTTAGGAGGAACTAATACATGCGGCGAAGCTAAATACTTCTTAATGGCCTCAAAAGCTTCTTGATGTTTATCATTCCATTGAAACTCCTCCTTGTCTCTCAACTTCAACAGTGGCGAAAACGCCTTGGTCTTGCCAGCAGTGTTGGAGATGAATCTTCTTAAGAAGTTGACTTGTCTAAGGAAGCGTTGGAACTCTTTCTTTGAGGTGGGCGGTTTTGCCTGTATGATGGCTTTTGCCTTGTTTTGGTCTATCTCGATGCCTCGTTGATGGACCAAAAATCCAAGGAAGTTACCTGCACTAACACCGAAAGCACATTTTAATGGATTCATTTTCAAACCATGTTGTCTCATTCTTTCGAATGAGCGCCTTAGATGATCAATGTGATCAAGGTGGTTGTGTGACTTAACCACTACATCATCTATGTATACCTCCATGAATTTTCCAATCATGTCATGGAAGATGGCGTTCATGGCTCTTTGATAGGTTGCACCGGCGTTCTTGAGTCCAAAGGGCATGACTACCCACTCAAAAGTACCGATTGCACCTGGACAGCGAAAAGCTGTCTTTGGAACATCCTCCTCTGCTATATAGATCTGGTTGTAGCCGCTGTGACCATCCATGAAGGATAACACTTGATGTTGGGCGGCCCCGTCTACCAATAGGTCTGCAACAGGCATAGGATATTCATCTTTAGGGGTGGCTGAATTCAAGTTTCGGAAATCAACACACACCCTGATTTTACCATCTTTTTAACTACAGGAACTATGTTTGAAATCCATTCTACATACCTTGCGGTACGGATGAATCCTGCCTTAAGGAGCTTTTCAACTTCCTCTTTAACTTTAAGAATGACATCATTAGCCATCCTTCTAGGAGGTTGCTGATAAGGATGGTAACCTTCAATGATTGGCAGGCGATGCTCCACCAATTCACGACTTAAGCCAGTCATTTCGTCATAATCCCAGGCGAAACAATCTCTGTATTCTTTTAACAAGGCTACAAAGCGTGGCTTATCTTCTTCGGCCAACAACTGACTTATGTAAGTTGGCCTAGACTCTTCTTCAGTACCAAGATTTACTTCAAGTAAAGGATCTTGTACCTCAGCCTTGAGATCATCTAACTTCATGGGAGCAAGATCAAGTTCCTCCATGGTGATCTCATCTTGTGTATTTTCTACACTTTGATAAGCCGCATTAGCTGATGGGGCGGCTGAATCCTCTAAGCTTTGGAGCTTCATCTCTAAGGCCAATGTCGACAACTTTCTCAAGATGTCGTTGGCCAACACAACCTCTCTAGGTTGTGTACTCATGGGATCTCCTCTATGATAGGAGCACATGGAAGCGGCTTGAAGGGGATCAAGGCATCAGGCCGCACAAGATTTTCCATCACCTCTTCCAAGGCTTCTTGTTTGACTTCTCCTGTGGAAATGAACGGGTATGGCTGGCCATATTTGTCTTGGCCCATGAACCTTATAGGTCCGGTGGTTCCATCATAAAAACCTTGCATCTACTGCGTTGGTTTCAACTTTGAATGGTCTCTTGTCTGCCTTGACCACTTCAACTTCAGTACCATTCCAAAACATCAGTAGTTGATGTAAGGATGATGGGACACACCAGTTGGAATGAATCCAATCTCTACCAAGCAACATGTTGTAAGTTGATGAGGAATCAACTACAAAGAAGGCAGAGAGGGACGTTTTTGATCCAATGGTCAGCTGGGCAGGCAATATGCCTCTTGTCTTCTTGATGTTGCCAGAAAAATCACTCAAGGTGACTTCTGACTTGATCAAATCATCAGTGCACTTGCCCAGTTTCTTCAATGATGAGTAAGGAATGAGATTCACCGTTGCACCATTATCAACAAGTACCCTACTGATTGGAATGCCATCAACATGCGCCTTAATATACAAAGGCTTGATGTGGCAAGTGTTTGCTTCATCTGGTTTGGTGAAGATCATGGCTTTTGCCTCATCTGAGGTGTTGCCCCCCGAGTCTCCTTCACTACTTGAGGGGATCTCAATGACATCCTCATCTTCCTGGGGAGAGGGTGGCTCAAATGATTCCACTCGCTCTTTTAATCTAGCAGCAAATGTGCATGGCAGAGTGATAGTAGTATGGTTAAGGTTAACCATGAACTGCCCAAAGGTCAATGATTCAAAAGACTTGTTGTCAAAGTCCTCGGCGGCTAATGTTTCCTCTTCACTCATGGCGACAGGCTTTTCTCCCGAACTTTCATCACACATGTTTTGGTCAGATGAAGTTGGGATGGCATCCTCCATGTGGGTGGCGCCACTATCCTCCCAGTGTGGAGTCCAAAGACTTCCATCTTGGTCTTCTGGGGCCTTGTCTGCTTTCATGTTAAGCTCTTCGATGAATACTCTCCTAAGGAGTTGTTTAGCAGTATCATCTATAGCTTCTTGTCTCTCGAAAATGATGTTTTCAGCTTCGATGTGTTCTAATCTCTTAGCTTCAAACTCTTTCCTTTCTTTATCTAATTTTGCTTTTTCAAGCAAGATTGATATTTGCCATGGCGGCATGTTCTCTGAGATGTGGAGTAGATCTTGAGTGGCTTCATGTGATGGCCAGTCTTCAAGTCTCTTGGTCAAAGCTTCATAGGGAAACTTTTGGTAGTATGAATCATCGTCAATACTACAGACCTCGAAATCATCATCTCCTCCATCTTCATCTCCTATGGTTAATGCTCTCATGGCTAATCTTCTATATGCAAGGACTGCTTCCTCGTTGATGGCGCCCCTGCTTGCTAATTCTTGGGCAAGAATAATCTTCGTTGCCGTAGACTATGTCAATCAAGGCTTGTCTTCGATCTTGGAGTTCAACTTCTTTCTTACTTAGCTCAAGTGCTTTAGCTTTGAGCTTTGCTTCTTCAGAAAGGATTTTCTCCTTGCATAGCTTTACTCCCATGTCTGCTAAGTTCATGAGGGATACATCCATTTCGTTGGTAGGTGGTGGATCCTTTGAAGGTTCATTTCCACTCTCATCAACTTGCATGGCATCAAGTACTTCTTCGTTTCGAGCCTTAGCTCTTTTTCAAAGTTCTCGTCTTCTCCAAGTTTTCCTATTCCTTTGAACAGGGTACTTGGGATGTTGCACTTTCCGCCACACACCCTTTGGAGTGTCTGATGGTGGCTTGACCATTCTTGGTCGTGCATGATCACCCCTCAGCTTCATTTCTTTTCTCACAGCTGCATGGCGATATTCTTCCTTCTTATGATCCAACCATGGTGTAATCTCACGCTTAGTCCTCTTCGGAAGAGACTTAGAATGATTTTCAACTTGTGGTTATTGATCGTGCTCTCTCTTGGAAGACCTTTGCACCTTGTGATGGGTAGATGAGCTAAGATGAGAAGGAGGTGGCGCCACTTTTGATGATGGTTCGCCATACTCTCTTTTGTTCTGCTTAGGAGGAGGAAAAGAAGTTTCTGGCTTGCCCCCGAGCTTGGAGTGTGCTTTGCCCTACTTTTTTCCTTCCTTTGGAGTGGAGTCTTTGATGAAAACTCAAACTTTCTCTGAACCTTCTTCCTAGAAGAGGTATCAAGATATTCCACAGGCTCTTCCTCATCATCAGATGAGAAAAGTTCTAACTTCCTCCTTGGTGCTTTAAGTCTGTTAGCGGCCGTGTTTGGATTCCAAGGCCGATCTGAATGCACACCCAGGATTTTTAACTTAGCTTTATCAACTAACTTCTTAGCTTTAGCAGAGTGGTTATAAGACTTACCTTCATGTTGAGGATTGGCTGCCAAGGAGGTGCTTGGAGCCAAGTTTGACCTCTTGGGAGTTGTTTCTTCCCTCTCCTTACTAGCCAGTTGTCCATCCTTTGGAAGGTTGAATGTGACCATGTGGATAGGAGCTGGGAAAGGATTTTTATCAACACCCATATCTTTCTTTGGCGCCTCAGGGAACTTCAAGATTCCCTTTTCTATCTTTTCTTGTACTATGTTTTTGAACACAGTACAGTTGTTGGTTGGGTGCCTCCAGGAGTCGTGGTACTTGCAGTATTCTCTTCCTTTGATATCCTCTGGTGAAGGAAGGACGCGTCCAGGTGGTAACTTAATCATACCCGACTTATGTAGGAAGTCAAAAACTTCATTTGTTTTTGAAGTATCAAATGAATAAGTTTTGCTTCCATCATAAGGTTTCTTCTCTACTTGTCTCTGGTACATAGCAGCAAACCTTTCTTGGGTCTGAGGGTGTCCTACTCCTGCCTTCACAAGACATGGACACTCAATGGGGCGATCTGCCTTGACCTCAGCTATTCCAAGTTAAAAATTTGGCTCTTGATAATAAGTGCCATAAGATGAACTTCTCTTTTCATTCTTCTCTCGAAGAAGAGTCTCATATCTTGTCACCTTGGTTGACATCTCGAAGAAGTCTCTGAAGTCAACTCCTTCGAACTTCTTTCGAAGTTCTATGTCAGTCCATTCTAAGCTAGGCGCACAAATTCTATCTCTTGGAGAGGTGTGCGACACCTATTCCTTAGCTTCTTGAAACGAGCTAAGTACTCCTCAGCTGACTCCCCTTTTCTTTGGTAGAGGCGTGACAAGTCTGCCATGGAGACCTCAGGCTCAGTTCTATAGAACTGTGTGTGGAAAAATCTTTCCATCTCCTCCTAGGTTCTTACTGAGTTGGGTGGTAAGTTGATGTACCAAGTAAAAGCTGCACCTGTGACAGAGTTGGGAAATAGGCGAAGCTTGTGGTAGCCAGAGTTGGCTTCTCCACATTGCACAGTGAAACGAGCAATGTGCTCTAGAGTTGTCTGCTCGCTAGAGGTGCCAGAGAAGCTTGTGAAGTCAGAGACCTTGTACCCACGAGGTAGAGGATATATTTTATCATACTTCTCCAGGTAAGGCTTCTGAAAAGATGGCCTGCATACTCGCCTGTAAGCGGGGCCAATCATGTCTTCAATCATCTCCCTGATGTGGTTCTGATTTACTGGGCCTTGTGTATCAACACCTTGAGGTGGATAGCGTGGAGCAGGATGGCGTTGATGGCCATTTCTTGCGCCATTACCATTACCATTACCATTCCTCTCGTGGGGTGGTACATAAGCTGCAGCTCGAGGACCAACTGGGTTGACTTCCTCTTCCACGTTATCAGGTGCATGGTCAACTGCTTCTTGGTGCCCAGGGATGAGATCAGCTTCATTCTCACCTCTTGCTACCCCTTCCCTATGAGGTGGTAAGTTGTTGTTACCAACCACTTCCACTTGAGGTGGAAATCTCACCTGATTGGCACCATTATTAGCTAATGGCGCCACAGGTGGACGAAGAAGTGAAGGCATGTTAACTTGTCTCGGATCTTGGGCTATCTGTTGGATTTGCCCCCCCGAGTCTATCTTCTACTTGACCAATCTGAGCCAGGATGTTCTCACGGTCTTGAATCATCTGCTCCTTAAAAGAGTCATTAGCCTCCTTAAGTTGGTCATGAGATTTGTTCATCTAATCTATAGATCTCATAAGTTGTTGAATCCTTTTTTCCTGTGCCAAAGAAATTTCATTCATGGCTTCAGTGAGGTATTGCAACAAGATCTTTGAATCAGATTCCAAAGGCAATTGTGAAGGATCTGCCACGTTTTTGCTTCTGGTTTGCATAACATGGCTAGATTTGCCTTCATCAACCTTAGGTGGCATGTTTACCACTTGGTAAGACTTAGAAAGAGGGGAAGGGAGAAGAAAAAGTAAAGAAACGTTACCCTGAGACGTTGAGAGGAGGAGAGATCTGCTGTCTTGTCCTGCTTCAAGTGCCAGGGAAAGTGATTTGGTGTGGACCTTTGAGTGAGGCGGACACCTTGCTGAGTGACTAGGAGAAAGAGAACCGGGGATCGCCGGCTTTGGAGAGGAAAAAATAGTACTGAGGGCGCCAGAGAGGGAGAGCAGATGTGTTTGTCCCACCGGGCGTGCCAAAAAGAGATGTTGCGCCAAAAATCTCTTGCTAGAGTTTTCGCGGAGAATTCTTTATGACAGCGTAAGGGCGTGCCAGTCAATTTGCTGAAATTGACAAAGAGGTTGTAAAAACTGGATTTGGTGCGCGGAGCAGCAGATTAAAAGATCAGAACAATTGTGGGGACTGGATCAAAGTCACACCGGAGCATCTAAATCATTGGATCCACACGAACTGCTTCTCATAACTAGGCCTCTTCTCTTTTGGATCAGATCTGAGAGATCTGCTTTGATTGCAATTGAAATTGAAAGGAAATTAACAAACTGATCTGTTATTTTTGAATGAAGAACACGTGTATAGTGTTTGTATGTCCAGAGACGAGATTGAAACAAGAGAAAAACACTAAAAGAGTGTTTGTTTGTCCTGAGACAAGATCTAAACAAGGATAATTTGATGAACGAGTGAAGAACTCGTGATGAACAAGAGTGAATATGGCGCAGAGCCAGAGAAAAAATAAGCACAGAGATTGGTTTTTTGCGCGGAGCAAGTTTGTAGCTGCAGGAGCTGGTTTTTGATTTCTCGGGAGAAATGTCTGAGATGCGGAATCTGTCTGAAACTTGAGAATGGCCCCCCTTTATATAGGGGACGGTTTGGGCTTGAGCATTTAATGGGCTTGCCTTGCTGAGAGAGGCAAAATTTTCCTCCTATGCAGATGACAGCTTCCAGGAAAGTGCAGTGAAGCTTCCTTCTTCTTCTGATTGCATCCAACTGCTGGGGAGAGGACAAGATATGCATAAGGGCGCCACTTTGCTAGGATAGGAGACGAAAATCTACCTCCTGGGTAGTTGATGACAATTCTTCCTTCTGCCTATCATAGTGCAGCAGGCTTTTGTTGCTTCTTTTGTGCTGAATTTAGCTAATTTGACTAAGTAGTGGCCAATTGACGTCATGAATTGAACTTTGATCATCAAAGCCACGAAATTACTCATACTTGGCCATATTTAGCTCCTTAAATCATGAAAATAATAATTAATTAAGAAAATGGCTTAAACCGGGGTGAGAAAGCCATATGTCCTTAATTGAAAAGAATGCAAAAGTTGCAAACGATCTCGGATTTAACCAAAATTTCACCAGTAGGCTTAGAATATCTCCATAAGATCATGGAAAAAATCCTAAGTTAATTCGAGCTCTCTATCATGGTGAATTTGGTTTCACTCCCGAAAATGTCCTTAACTGAAAATCGGGCATAAGTTTTTACTCCGATGTCAGAATGAGGTGAAATTTTACCAAGATGATCTTCATAGCTCAAGGATCATCATGGTGTGCTCCTTGGAAGAAATCGCAGCTTCTAGCCTCTTCAATTGGTCAATTTCACTATTTTGTCCTTAATTGAACAAAATACAAGTTGCAATTTAGCCTCCCGGGGAGGGAAGGAGGCTAGACGATTTTCCCACTATGGTTGGTTGACTATATGGAGGAGGTGTGAGGTTGAAAATCTCATGCCTCTCTCACGTACATAGATGTTTCTCTTGCTGACAAACTTTAGCTCTCTGCCTCCTTTCTGCAGGAAGAGAAAAATATCTCTCTGCAGGGCAGAAGGCGGCCTCTCCTCTGTATGGGAGACGACTTGGGCCTTGCTATGTATGTCCATGAGGTATTTTTCATCTCATGGGCAGATGACAAGCAATTTTCCTTTTTTACTTGTTTGTCTCCCTAGCAGGCAGCAATATCAAAGGAAACTGCTTCCGATTTGATTCTCTCTACCACTCACCTAGGTAGGGGTGGCACTCATGGGATTTTTAATAATTATTCAATAATTATTATTTAATTAATAATTAATTTCAGTCCTTGCAATTAACTTACAAGACTTTCCTAATTCAATTTGAACTAGGGTGGTGCAGAAACCTAGTTTCTTTAGGAATTTTGATTAAATCCTATCCACACATCTTGATTATGATCATGATAAGACCAATTTACCCTCAATTGTAAATTGTTGTATAAACAATTACTCTTTTTCCTTTGACTTTCTCTTATGCCCTCAAAATTTAATAACTTTCCCATGTTAAGTAAATATGGTAATCTAATTCAAAAAAACGAAATATTGTAAACTTTCCCACTAAAATAGGATTTCTAGGAAAAATATGTGAATAACATTATCACGTGATGTGATATCAAAAGATACTATAAACCAAACATAGTATAAAAGTAAATTAATATTCATAATTATACAATCTAGTAGTAGTAACTTGTTGATCACTAACTAGGCGTCAAAGAAACTCCCCACTAACTTGTTGATCACTACTAATCTAGTAGTAGTAATAATGTTTTAAGCTCAGCTCAGCCCATTTTCTATGCTATGTTCTCACATAAAAGTAAAACTTTGACTAGTCAGTCAAATTGAAGAACTAATAAGTGACAAAAGCAAAGTTTGTAATCTTAAAGCTTAATCTTAAAGTGGTGTGAGCACTTAAACAAAAAGTTGTTGTCTCCAAAAACCTAAAAATGAAAAGAAAAGAGAAAGAACCATACCATCATTGAAAGCAACATCATATCACATCACACACAAAATCTTTCATCAACAACATTATATATTATATATTATTATAATAATAATTATTATTATTATTCTTGTTAACTTTCATGCCATATGCTCTCTTTTTGACTGGTCTTTTCCTATACAAAATGAAAAGAAATTTGAGCAGTCTTTTGAAGGATCCAAGGCAGGGAATGTTGGATTGTTGAGGTTGGGTTCAATTATTCTCTGATTATTGGGGTTGGGTTTGAGATCCAAGAATTTCCCTTACTTTCATGCAATATTTTCACTTGCAATGAAAAGAAGTCAGCTTTAGCCTTACCCTTTTCTTTTTCTAAAGTCTGCAAAAGCTCAAATGGGTGGAAACTTTGTCTCTCCCATGCCAATAACTACTAATCCTTTTATGTAAAGTCTAGCATTATAATGCAAACCATCTCTTATTTTTTTTAGTATATTAATTTCCTGCTTCTTTCTGTCATTATCTCTTTGGTTTTGGAATTGGAAATTTGAGAGTGAGGCAATGAGAGCTTCATGAAAGCAAAAAGGTGAATTGCCTTTGATACATTTTTATTGCTTTTGGGCAGTGATGACCCCTAAAAAGAATACAACTAGTGCGCTAATTATAATGCTTTTTTCTTTTGTACTTGTCTCTATTTTATTTTCCCTTTTTCCTTCTGAAATCATTTGGTCATCTCATCGTCCACTTCACATTATATCATGTGTGTGAAAACGGTTTAGCATCGATCCCATTGATTTTTTCTTTTTTCCTTGTCAAGGATACTCTAGTATATTGATTTTTCATTGATTCTTATGTTCATGCATTCGAACCCATAGTTAGTTGTATATGAGAATTCTGATGCAATCAAATGAGAATGATGGCCGGATGACAAAATAGGCAAGCCACTTACTTCTATAAAGCGTTCTTCAAGATAATAGTTTTCTCATTATGGTGCAGAACTGCAGATGGTCTCTTTGAAACTTTATCCTTAGAATACAATGCCTATATTTATGAGAAAACTTAAGTTGCACTCCTAAATTTTTCCTACACTTGAACCAATTCAGAAAACA
The DNA here is from genome assembly GCA_001974825.2 of Corchorus olitorius. Taxonomy (NCBI): domain Eukaryota; kingdom Viridiplantae; phylum Streptophyta; class Magnoliopsida; order Malvales; family Malvaceae; genus Corchorus; species Corchorus olitorius. The sequence continues at coordinate 63,264 of AWUE01023785.1, forward strand.
ATCATTTATGTTATATATTTTAATTTTTACTTTATTTATTGTTGTATTTTTTTTCATTTTAATTAGGGCACAATTATAGAAAACAAAACACTTCCAACCATTTTTAATGGAAAAAAAAACAAAAAACTATTGGTGGACCTGTTAAGCACACAAGATCGAGTTCCTCTTTTCAACAATTGGTATCAAAGATATTGGAGTTCGGAGGGTGTGGTTAAGCATGCTAACGAGTTGCATCGCACATTGGGTTCAAGTTGATGTCCAACATGTATATATGAGTCGCATGTGGATCTTGCAAGTAAACATGGCTGGGTTGCTCTCTACAACAAAAATTAATAAAAAATAAGAATCACGTTTGTTATTTTTAGTTTACTAGTAATGTTATTTGCTCTATCAACTTATTCCATCACTTTTCCTTCCTAACACAATCCCATTTTAACCATTAAAGCTTCCAATAATAAGTGCTTAAATTTTGAAACTTATCTTGTAAAATTTGTTTCTATAAAATGTTAGTTTAGAATCTCAACTTGTACCACCTCAAACAATGAAATTTGGTGAGTCAAAAAACATTTTCCTTATGGTTTATTAGACATTTTGGGCCCTTAACTTGTAAACAAGGGACAAATTTGCTAACTGTACACCTGAATTTGTAAAAAAAATGACAAATTAACCATTTTTGGACAAAAATTGGTGTAAAAATGGGAAATTTGTATGATTCTATTAAATTCCATATTGTTAATGGAACGTATCAATTTTCTTCTGAAAAAGGGTTAACTTTCCAGGTTTTTTTTTTTTACAAATTCAGATGTGCATGACAAATTTGAAAGTTCAAGGACTAATTTATCCATTTATTATAAGTTTAAGGACTAAAATGTCTATAAACATCTTCCCATGTTCCAAAATTTGTCCAAAGGCAAAAAAAGTACAGTAGTATACCAATTGCTAAAGGAATAAAATTAGTAAAAAATAAATATAAGTGAAAGTATTTAATGCACCTTTCTTTGACCTATTTTTAGCATGACAAGAACCCATCAAACAACTTTTAATTAGTAACAAATAAAAAACCAACTTTTAATTAAATTGCGGCAGCCGTTAAAGCAGACTAATAATTAAAAATTTTGAAGCATTTGGAGACAAAACTTAATCTTATTAGATAATTTTGTCTAACAGAAAGATTTGCCATGTCCATATATAGGAATATAGAACAAAAATTTTGTATTTTACTGTCAAATCAAATTCAATTAGCCCAATCATATAAATCTCTTTATATTGCCTCTTTTCAAAGCAACTTCAGTCTCCTCTACGATAAAAGAAGTAAAAACTAACAACAAAAGTATCCTAATCTAAAGTGAAAAAGAGAAGAATGAAAAAAGAATTTACTAAAGGAAAACAACAAAAAGAAGAAGAAAATAAATAAAAAAAAAAGAATCCGCATTTTCCCAAAAGATGGTATTAATCAAGTTAATTTGCAAAAGTTGTTTAAAGAGTTCAAGAAAATCATGTTTGAATTGTTCTTTAAAGTTTTAAAGATTTAAAAAGAAGTAAAAGGCAATAAAAAGAGGAGCTACAAAATCTTGATGAAGCTAGAATTTGTGAACTTAGAATCTTAGAAGGTTTTTTATTTTATTTTTGTTTCCTTTAATAATTATTATTTTATTATTTAATTCCTTAATGGGAACAAAGCTCGAGGTTGAGGACATGTCTTCATCATGCTTGTTACAGTTGTTATTGTAAGGATAAGTGATTATCCTTGAGTGATTATCTCACTTATCCTTGAGTTTAAAGTTCAAAATTTAAACATGTATATTTTATGATTTACTTGTATTTTAATCTTACCTAAATTATACTGTGTATATATATCAACACAAGTCAGAAATACAAAACACCTTTTCAATCCCAATTATTTCCTAATCTGTTATCATTCACTATTAGAAGTTATCATTCTGGTTTTATCTCCGTTATCAAGGGTAACTCCTAAACGATTATGGTTTTATCTCCGTTATCAAGGGTAACTCCTAAACGATTCTGGTTTTATCTCTGCTGCCTTTCTTTTCTTTTTCCTCATGGCCACCGAAAACACCTCTCATGTTGCAATTAATGCCTCAGCGCAATTGCCTCTCAAATTAACCACAAAAAATTTTGTATCCTGGCGTGCACAATTCGATGCACTTCTAATGGGATTCAATCTTGAAGGGTATGTTGACGGAACAACTCAACCACCACCTAAAGAAGTCTAGAAAGATGGGAAAACAGTTTCCAATCCTGACTACGATTTTTGGCTCCAGCAGGATAAATTAATCCTTCACGCCATCATAACCTCAACCTCTGAGTTAGTTTTACCCTGTATTGCCTCCTCCAAAAGCTCTTCTGACGCCTGGCAGAAGCTACTCAAACTCTTTGCGAATAAGACACGTTCTCGCATTATGGATCTGAAAAATTCTTTGCAATGCACTCGGCGCAACAATCTGCCAGTTGCTGACTATCTTCATAAAATGAAACAGATTGTTGATGAGTTAAATCTTGTTGGCGTTGTTGTTGAAGAGGATGGCTTAATTCTCTATATATTTAATGGTATCAGTTCTGAATACAGGGAACTTTCCACAGCCATTAGAGCTCGTGAATCATCAATCTCCTATAAGGAGCTGTATGACAAGTTGGTTGCTTTTGAGATTAATCTCAAGCAAGAAAATGCTAGTTCTGATGTTTCCGTTCCAACAACAAATCTAACCAAGAAATGCTTTGGCTCATCCTCTAGTCACAACTCCAGTTTCAGGCGCGCTGGTCGCAACTCAGGTGCTAATTTCAATCAGAATAACTACTCCTCCGAACCGACTTGTCAAATATGTGACAAGGTGGGTCACATAGCCAAGCAATGCCATGGTGGGAGGTCGTATTTCACCTCCAATTTCACATCCAATTTCAACTCCAAGCCAACTGCAAATTATGCCAATGCCTCCAACAGTGGCAAATCTTGGTGTCTTGATTCTGGCGCTTCATACCATGTAACATCAGATCTCAAAAATCTTTCCATTGCTTCTGAGTATGATGGTACGATACAATACAGATACGTGATGGATCAGGTTTGTCAATATCTCATTCAGGTGAGACCAAAATTGTTACATTTAATCATTCCTTTTTAGTTAAGGATGTTTTATGTGTTCCTGAGATAAGTCAAAATTTGGTTTCGGTTTCGAAATTTTGTAAAGCAAATGATGTTAGTGTTGAATTTGATGCTGATAAGTTTTTGGTTAAGGATGTGCAGACGCGATCGATCTTGACACAGGGGTTGAACGTGGATGATGTTTACCAGTTCTCTTCAGATTTCCAACCGTTAAAGTCATTTGTTCTTTCCACCGTTCGTGTGTCTACTCAGGATTGGCACAAACGACTTGGACACCCTTCTAACTTAATTTTGAGTCGGGTCGTTAAAGATTTCTCCCTTCCTTTTTTGGTGAAAGATCTGTAGTCTTGTAATTCCTGTCTTTGTGGTAAAAGCTATAAATTGCCTTTTGGAGTCAATTCATTGTCAAGTCCTAAACCATTAGAAATTTTGTATACTGATGTTTGGGGGCCAGCTCCTGTTGCTTCCTTCGATGGGCACTCTTATTATGTTATTTTCGTTGATCATTTTACTAAATATATTTGGCTTTTTCCTTTAAAACGAAGGTCTGACCTTTATGTGCTATTTTCTAAATTCAAAGCAGTTGTTGAAAAATTATTTAGCACTTCTATTGTTTCAATTTATTCGGATGGAGGAGGTGAATACGAGAAATTGAAATCATATCTTGAGTCCCATGGCATCCCATATCTTCAAACTCCACCACACACCTCTGAACACAACTACTTTGCCGAAAGATGCCACAGACATTTGGTAGAAACAGGTCTCACTCTTTTACACCAAGCATCTTTACATTTAAAATTTTGGAACTATGCTTTTCTTGCAGCAGCGTACCTTATAAACAGATTACCTACACCCACATTGAACTTCAACTCACCATTCAAAAGTTTGTTCAAGAAAGACCCAAATCATACCAAATTGAGGGTATTTGGTTGCCTTTGCTATCCCTGCCTACGACCTTACAACAAAAAAAATTTTGAACCTCGTTCTAAGCCCTGCATTTTTCTCAGTTACTCCAGCAATAAAAGTGCTCACTTATGCTTTGAATTAGAGTCTTCCAAGTTATATGTCTCTCGATATGTGGTTTTTGTAGAAAATAAATTTCCAAGTTCTGAATTTTTATCCAATAAAGACTTTGAGTCCGAATCTAACACTTTTTTCCAGAGTCCTAGTTTATTTGTTTTGGAGCAGTCTAAACTTCCTTTGACAGATCAAACTACATCATCCACGCCAACTCAAGTGTTCGAGAATACTGATCGCATCTCTACTGATTCTCCACCAAGTTTGGACATGCTGCAACTGCCATCTGCCTTTGACTCGGCTTCACATGAATCAAATGCTACTTATGGCTCCAGCTCTTTCTTACAGCGATCTAGTCCTCATAATTCTCATTCAATGGTGACAAGGACAAAGAATCAAATAGTGAAACCAAATCCTAAGTATCTTATGGCTACAAAGCATCCGGTAGAAGAAATTGAACCCACATGTGTTTCCAAAGCCATGAAGAATCCCAAATGGAGAGCAGCCATGTCCGAGGAGTTTAATGCCTTGATGAAAAATGGTACCTGGGAATTAGTCTCTCCCTCATCCTCTCAAAATTTGGTTGGCTGCAAGTGGGAATTCAGAATTAAACGAAACCCAAATGGCTTTATTGCTCGGTATAAGGCACGATTAGTTGCTAAAGGCTTTCATCAAAGGCTTGGAGTTGATTTTTCAAAGACGTTCAGCCCTGTTGTCAAGCCAACTATAGTGCGGATTGTACTTTCAATTGCTCTTCAGAATGGCTGGAAACTTTCTCAATTGGATGTCAATAAAGCGTTTCTTCATGGAACTTTATCAGAGGAAGTCTTCATGCAACAACCTCCTGGGTTCATTGACTCCAGTCATCCGGATTTTGTCTATAAACTTCGAAAGGCGATCTATGGTCTCAAGCAGGCACCAAGGGAATGGTACACTGTGCTTAGTTTCTTCTTACCTTCAATTTGGTTTTCATCAATCAAGGTCAGATACCTCCTTCTTTATTTACACCAAAGAAGCTGCCGTTGCATATTTTCTAGTCTACGTCGATGATATCAATATTACTGGGAATTCCACTCAGTTTCTTCAAGAGTTTGTTGCTGCTTTGTCCAATCAATTCCTTTGAAAGATCCTATGCCACTTAATTATTTCCTTGGTTTGTAACAACTTCTACAACCATTGGAATTTTTCTTGGGCAGAAGAAATCTATTACTAATTTGCTTCAAAGAACAAATATGTTGGACTCTAAATCAGTGTCTACGCCAATGGGATCATCTACCTCTCTTACTTTGAATGATGGTGAAATGCTATCTAATCCTAAAGAATACCGAAGTGCCATTGGTGCATTGCAATATCTTGCAATTACTCGTCCATATATATCCTTTCCAGTGAACAAATTGGCGCAGTTTATGCATCGGCCTACACAGCTTCATTGGCAAGCCTTGAAGCGAGTGCTTCGATATCTCAAGGGCTCGATAACCACTAGTCTTTCTCTCCAAAAATATGGGACTTCCATAGCCACTTTAAAAGCCTTTGCAGATGGAGATTGGGTTGGCGATAGGGGTGATCCAAAATCAACCTCGGCCTACTTGATTTACTTCAATGGTAATCTCATCTCCTGGAAAAGCAGTAAACAACGGACGGTAGCCAAGTCTTCAACAGAAGCAGAATATCATGCAGTAGCAGAGTTAGCATGGGTTCAGAACCTACTTTTAGAGCTACAAATTTCAATTCCAAATGCCCCTACAATTTATTCAGACAATATTGGAGCCACTTATGTTTCTGCCAATCCAGCTCTCCACTCTAAGATGAAACATGTTTCCATTGACTTTCACTTTGTGAGAAATAAAGTCACCGCTGCTCTCCTACATGTCAAACATATCTCAACTCAAGACCAACTTGCAGACCTGTTAACAAAGCCACTGTCTAGACAGAAGTTTCAACATATCTCAACTCAAGACCAACTTGCAGACCTAAACTCTTATACTGTGTATATATATCAACACAAGTCAGATTCACAAGTGCAGTTTTGGTAGAAAAATCATATCTTTTGATCTAGAGCTCAGAAAAATGTATATAATATACCGTTGAAAAATTGACTTCAAGATCTACAACTTTGCTTTTGACCTCAAGAGCTAATTCTGTTGGGAAGAATATCGATTTTGCCCTTGAAGATTTCTGGACAGATTTGACCAACTATCCAAATGACTTGAGGATTGCTTTAGCCGATTTGGACTTTGCTTGTACGGGATTTGCAGCCATAATTGATGATGTGGAGCATTCTAATTGGCTATTGAAGATGCTAATTAATAAAGATCTACTTCAACCAATCAAAACTCATTACTTGGAGACAAAGAAAACAACATGGAGAGCATCTATTTCAACCAATCAAAACAACATGGAGAGCATGGTTAAACAATAATAGCATGAAATAAGCATAAATAAACACTAAATATGCAAAACACAAAGAAAAAGACAAAAATGCAACCATAAGACTCTAGATCTTGTTAAACTAAGTGAGGTCTAACTCTCTAAAGTCCCCAGCGGAGTCGCCAAGTTGTCGAAACGTTCAAGACCGGGGAATCCTGCCGAAACGATTGAAAAATGAGGAGTCGCCACTAATCAAAATTCTAAGGTGTGATTTGTCACCTAATGACCACCTAAGCTAAGTGATGGGTGTCGTATTCCACCAAAAAATAAAATCATACAAAACCTATAGACAGGGTAAGTACGAGTCGATCTCACAGAAAACTATTGTTTTAAATACTTTTCATAAAGTTGTGAATTAAACTAAATGGGGGGTTTTATGGAGAAATTAACTAAACTAAATAAATAACAAAATAAAATACTAGTGAGATTAAAGAAACAATTAAATAGATATTCCAATTTCAAGACAATCGCACTCTTGGGATAAAAGGATTTGATCCTTGGCATCAATTAATATCTAACTTGATAAATAGATGGCGTAGATTAACGTCATCGACCATTAATCCGTATCTTTCCTTAGTCTTCATTCTCACCTTGGTTCACTTCCCATACTTCATTTTCTTCTTCCTCAAGGGCATTGAGGTAAGCTTCGGTCCTTCCTAAGGAAGCAACAAGTTGTCCCACTTGATTTTCCAGATCTTGTATTTCTTGTTCATGTCTCGATAGTTTTTGCTTAATTAAAAATTGTCCTTTTTCAAGTAACTGCCCCTCAACAAGTTTTTCCATTAAAGCCACTAAGGTTGAATTCGGAGCTTGAACTTGTTGTAAGAATTGAATTTGTTGTTTCTCCAATTGGTGATAACTTGCATATGGCTCATAGTAAGAACTATGAAAGTGTTGATCTCCATGCTGCTCATATGGTGCATAATCTTCATAACTTGAATTGTAAGAACAATGGTTGTAATAAGGTTCATTGTAAGAAAATCCATCATAAGTGCTAAATTGCTCCATAATAAAAAAAATAGAATTTAAGTTAAAGGAACGAGGAAACCAAATTTAGCCAATAATTCTTCAAGACTTGAATGAAGGGGTGACTTGTAAAGCAGTGCCTAATGCCTAAACTTGCAAAGTTAAGAAAAACACAAAAACAAAATAACAAAAATACGAAACAAAACAAAACTAAAGGAAAGTAATAAAACAAATTAGGTCCCCGGCAACGACGCCAAAATTTGATGGGTGTCATATTCCACCAAAAAATAAAATCATACAAAACCTATAGACAGGGTAAGTACGAGTCGATCCCACAGAGAACTATTGTTTTAATTGCTTTTCCTAAAGTTGTGAATTAAACTAAATGGGGGGTTTTATGGAGAAATTAACTAATCTAAATAAATAACAAAATAAAATACTAGTGAGATTAAAGAAACAATTAAATAGACATTCCAATTTCAAGACAATCGCACTTTTGGGATAAAAGGATTTGATCCTTGGGATAAATTGATATCTAACTTGGTAAATAGATGGCGTAGATTAACGTCATCGACCATAATTCCTGTCTTTCCTTAGTCTTCATTAGTCCTGACTCACGTCCTAAACTAAATCCTAAAAGGTATACTAACCTAGTTCCAATCGTCTACTAGATTTAAGTAACCCATTGCTTTAAGAACTAAAAAGATCTTAGCCAACAATAGATAATGTTCACTAATATAAGCAACATTCAACCTATTCCCAAAATTCTCTTAGAGGGCTACTCTAAGTTGTTACTAGGGATTCGATTACCTACGATTGCATATAGGAATCTCATCTAACAATAGAAATCATACCCAATTACAATAGATGGCCATTCTACATAATCAAGCATGAAATCATTCAAATAATTTAGAGAAAATTGAAATACATACAAGATAGATGAATAAGCGCAAAGCCTCACAAATCAAATATCCAAGAGATTGAAAGTCTTAAAATTGAATTAACTGGAAAAGAAAGAGTACAAAATAATGAAGAAAGAAGAAAATCTCCATTCTGCTCCAAAGTTGCGTTTCAAGCCAAGCTCAATTTCCGGAAAATCCCAAAATTGAATTCCCCCTCTTTGGCATGCGGCTGCCTTCCATAATATAAACCTAATAATATTTTTGTTTTGGCAATTTTACAAATTTGCCCATAAATCCTAAAGAAAACAACTAAAGTAATAGCATGGGTAATTACGTTTTCCAAGGCCCAAACATTACATGTCCGGCTGGTATAATATGAGGCCCAAAAGGGGTTGAGCCCACGATTGAACAAATCCCAGCTTTTGATTTTGCAGCCCTATTTCGACCCTGTCAGGGGTCGAGTTCGACCCGCCAGAAGGTCGAAACATAAATTTTCCAGCTTGTTCTAAATAACTCCAATTTAGATCCTTTTGCCTTGAAACACTCCAATATGTACCTAAAACATAAATATGAATAAATTAAGCATCAAGTACATAGAAATAGGCACATAATCAAATCAAATTAACATATAAAATATAGGAAAATATGTGCCTAACACTAAGTTAAATCCAAAGCTCGGCAATGGACCCACTAAACCTAAGGTCCGGTCTTGTAACCTAAGTCTAGGTTCGGGAGTCGGTTACGCCCAGGGAAGGATAAGCACCGCCGAAACGCCCGTCAAGTGACGATACCTCTTAGTCTAACTAGAACTAGTGGGTCAAAAAGAAAAATTGGTTGCTTTTAATCCTAATCTTGATTATTAAAGAAATTAGTCTAAGGTAAAAGGAAAATCAATTTCTAGAGAAAACAAATTTAAATGTCGAGAATTTTGAAAGAATATAATCGAACTATCGTGGATTAATTATTTCTTTAATTCTCTTTTACTGTTTGTTTTCTTGTCAAATCTCCCACACCTGGAAGATATTTTGAAAATGCTGCGTCAAAACACTTTTTTCATTTTAGATTTTCAGAAAACTTGATTAATTTTATTAATATTCCAAAATCTTCTTTTGGGTTTATTTAAAAAAGAAAAACATTCTTTTTGAAAATGCTTGCCTTGAAAACTCTTGAATTACCAATTTTTAAATTTCGAAAACTAAATAAGAGAACATAATGAAAAAACATTTTTTCAAAACCAATTTTATTACATCTTTTAAATTTCTATTTTCCCCTTTTTTTGGATTTTCTTTAATTACTTAACCTAAATCTTAATTAATGCATGTATGAAATTATGAATGCAAAATCCGGTTATTAAAGTTAATTCACGTAACCCGGGTTATTGAAAGTCCTTCCGGGGATATATGCTCTAAAGCCCGACGCATCCCGAGAAGGAATGTCTCATCCTTGGAGACATTCAATGGCCCCGAAAACTCGACCACTCACTGAATGCCCCTTCTTCGGAAGGATTACGGTCATCAACAATTTTAAAGTGGTATGACATGTATGCAATTTAAATTAACTGAAAATAAACATGATATGCATATGCTTAATTTCTACTTTGTCCCTAAACTAAACTAGTTATTAAACTAACTTAGATTAATTATGAAACCGAAAGACTTGATTAAATCGAAATTAAACTAACAAAGAACTTAATTGAAAGAAATTAAAAACTCAGGGGCCAAATTGGGCAAATTAGGGACCATTCTGCACATCAAGTAAGCAATTAGCAAATTTCAGGGATCAAATAACATAAATTGAATATAATGTAAATCAGGGACTGATCGAGTCGTTGAGCAATCACAAGATAAATCCCTACAAAACTTAACTAAATACCTAGGGTAAGTAGGGGTCGGATCCACAGAGAGAGAGGATAACTTCTTTACTAATCTATTGTGTTTAAAATAAGGAGTTTGAAAGTTGAGATCAAATAGTCTAAATTAACACTAACAAAACAAACTAGAAGCAAAATAAATCAAGTAACAAATTATATAAAACAAACCTCCAATATAGAATTAATTTCACTCTTGACTAAATTGATATGGATCATTGACACAAATCATGAATTTGATATTAATTGCAAATCAATTAAGTATCATAAATTATCCCAAATCGATATATAGCCTAAGACGTAGACATCAATTTTCATCGGAATAAAGTAATCCTCTTAATATCTTAAACAACTCCACTTGAATAATTGGTATAGGAACAGAAGTAATGCTAATTCCAACATGCTAATAAGATTAATATGCATCTCGCTAAAACTAATCTCTGTTATTCTGATCTTGGTTCCAGCCCTTCCTAGAATAAGCATTAAGATTATACTTTTCCACATGCATGATAAATCAATACCAAACTCATCTACATGTATTTCCAATTCGGCTTATAGAATTCAACAAGGTTTGATAATCCCATTGAACCTAGAATTCCTAGAATTACAACTGTCACTTGGACCAATACTGGCTCAATTCAAGCCAACTTGAATCTAACATTAGCATTCATAAATCTCAAGATAAGTAGGCCTCCAAATCAATCAAAATATGAACACATAAGATGAAGTATAGGGATAAGAAACATATTCAAGTAGAAAATCCAATTATAAAGAACAAAAGTCTCCCCATAAATAATAAGTCAAGAGATCAATAAGATCCTACATTGGAGAAATAAAAGATTAGCTACTCATGAATTGAGTAGCCATCAAAAGAAAAAGGAATAGAAAAACCTAGGAAGATAGAAGCTGGCCGGCGGCTCTCCTTAGCTCTCCAAAGTCGTCTAACCCCTTTTCTAGAGAGAAAAGATGTCCATTTATACTAGAGACTTAGGGCAAACTTAACCTAGGACAAAATAGACTTTTAAGCTCATTAAACCTCCTCCAATTGAGTGGAATTTCGTCCTCCAGGTCTGGGCTATCTCCAAATACCGAAGTTAGGTTAATCATATCAACTTGGGCTTGAATTCATGAGCTTTTCTAGGTCCAGCACGTTTGCAGAAACTTTAGGGGCATTTTCGTCCATGATAACGGCAAAAATGGGTCTCGACTAAAACTCGAAAGTTGTAGCTCTCGGAGTTAGCTTTCCAACGCATATTCATACGCCTCATTTGGAGTTCTAGATCAAAAGTTATGGCTATTTTCCCGAACTGACTCCAAATCTGGAAAGAAAGGAAGAAGCTTCAGCATGAAGACACCCACAAGTGGCTGATGGCGCGCGATGACAAGGGCCCCGACTCCCGCTAGGCGCCCACCTGGTTGGCCTGAGCACCCAGGTCTTAAGCCTGATCACCCATGTCCTCCTGGTGGCTCGACATGTCTTTTTGCAACTTGAATTCTTCTTACTCCTTTGCTTTGGAACTTTATAGCTTTCAACTTTATGACTTCAACTGGCATAAAATTGACTCCATAGATTCTTTATTCACGAACACGAGATCTCCAATTTCTTCCAAGAAAATTCATGAAAAACCTTTGTGCTAAAAATCAACCGGAATAGCTCCAAAAAGTGCCTAAATTAACATATTTGCACATTCTACCTCTTCAACACCTACAATCACAAATGTAAGCATTATAGGGTAAAATCTAACAAAAATACATTCAAAAGCATAGGAAAATGACCATAAAAACATGCATCATTTTGGTCTGATCATATTTCCCCCACACTTAAGCTTTGCTAGTCCCTAGCAAACTAGTGCACTTCTCTCAAAAGAAAGGTCAAAACAATTTCAATTGCACACACATATCAAGAGACACTTAATCATGAAATCAAGATAGCATAGAATAATGAGAATACTCAATTCTAAAAATCAAGAGATAACAAGCATCATCAATCTTAAGTAAACATAATAAGAGAAATTCAATTCACTTATCATCTTTTCTCTTTTACATAACTATCACTTACCATAAGCTTGTGTATGCATCTATGTCCCACAGAAAAGTAATATCATGGATATTCATCAAGATATAAAATGGGTTAGAAAGGTGGCTTATTTTTAAGAAACAAGGTTCTTAGAAGTGTTCATGACTTAGGGGTTACTAACTCCGTTTTTTTTTTCTTTTGAGGTTACTAACACTCATTTTTTCCAGAGGGACAATACTTCCGCATTCCATGCCTCTAATCCTCTTCCAAGGTTACTAACCTTTTCTTTTTTATTAATTAATTAATTAATTAATAATTTTTTTTCAAAGAGTGACAACTATGGAAAGATCAGAAGTACCTCTTCTCCTCTTTCATGAAAACACTTCTTTTTAAAGATTTTAGCTACCCTTGATACCCCCACACTTATTTCTTGACATATCCATGACATACTTCTATAAGTGTAAACAAGATTCAACACAAGTTCTAGAAGTAATAAGTTATGAAAGCATCGGACAAATAAGCTCATATCATAATCTCAAATTACACTTAATTCTAAGAAATCAAATACATGCTAAAACTTAATCAAATATTAAAGCATTCTTAATACTCTAAGCATCAATCTTCCACAATCAAATCAATCACTTAACATGTGTATAACAATTAAAATTCGAAATTTTGCTCAAATTTTTGAGATAAGGAACTACCTAACCAATCCTAAAAACTAAACCTAAAGTTAATACTAAGACTAAACATGCAAAAATTATTCCACTTTCATAGGTGTACGGCGGCACTTAGCTCGTGACGCAAGCCATTTCAACCTAAGACTGATATGGGTACTTAGGAGGTGTTATGTCACCTCAGGGTTTTCTTAACTAGGACGAAACCCACAAACATGTATAGTAGAACAAAAATTAAACAACAATTTATATATATATATATATATATATATATAACATTCACCTATTTCCTCCCCCCACACTTAAACTCAACATTGTCCTCAATGTGAAAGTAAACAACAAATCAAACAAGTGAAGGTTGCTTGCGAAAATTAAAGAGTTGAAGTTTGAGTGGCATACCTTGTATGGTTGATGAAGTTGCAACTTAAACATGAAAACAATAAAGAAATAAAAAGGGAAAAGGGAAAGGGAAAAACTCAATTGTCTTATTAATGGAAAAATTAAAACATGCTTAAAATAAATAACTACTACCTAAGTGCATAAAAGTAAAATTAAAAGTTCTAAGACCTAAATTCAATCAATCGGCTCATCAATAGCCTTCTCCATAAGCTCAACAAATTCCTCCAAGCTTTGGGTAATACCATTGAGGTCCTCTTGAATTTGCATAACACGATCACATATGCTTTTGATCTTGATGAAAACAGGATGAGTAGTTGACTTCTTTTGCTCTTCCTCTTGATCGACTTCTTCTTCATCATCCTTAGACTTACAATTGAGGTCCAAGCTTGGGTTAGATTCAGAAGAAATTGAAACAAAATACTTATCTTTTACCTCATCAACCTTGGAAAGGTTGTTCTCCTCAAGCAAAGGTCGTGATGCTCCTTGTTCAGTCGCATACACAGCAGCAACAAGTGGTGGTCTCACACGATTATGGTGAGATGAGGATTCAGCATAAGGGTTGTATGGGGCATAGCGGCAAGGCATGGGTGGAGGTCGATATGGAGGGCGATATGGCTTGCTTCGATAACCATCAATGCGCGGCAAATTACTCCATGGTGTCGGCCTTGCTCCCATCCATTGTTTGAATCTCCTTGAAGGTCCTCTTGGATGATTGTAACGAGGTTGTCCAAAGCGAGGTCTTTCAAGAGAGAAAAACTTAGCGTTTGGCAGGCCATCATTATCAATTTCGGCATTCTCCCTCTTCACTTGCTCTTTGTATGCGGCCTTAACCTTCTTCCACTTGGCTTGAGAGATCATACGAGCCTTGAAACCGGGTTTGGAGGCTACATCATCGGCAGGAAGGTTGTCTACCATGGCTAGAACTTCACGGCAATCCTCCCTTGTGAATCTTCCTTCAAAGTTCTCATCATACAAGCTACCATAATCCTTGAATTGAGCTCTCAAAGATTCAAATTGCGGTTCAAACTCATCCATATTGCTATGTGTTTGTCGACAAAAACAAGTAATTGAAAAGAAAAATTCACCAAATCTCTACACCACTCCAAACAACACAAAGTTAGATTCTCAACTTAATTTTTCCAAATTCTAAATAATTATGCAGAAATTGAAAGCCTAGCATCTGAAGAATAAATCTGGAAAATTAAATTGAAAGAGAAGAGAAGAAATTTTACCTCTTGAGCCGCCGGTTTTGATGTGAGGAAAATAAAGGATAGGGCTTCCTTTATATAGTGAATTAATCCTACTTCTATGTGGATTTAACCTAAACTTGGAGAATAAGTAAAGGAAATTACCTAGGAAACATCCTAATTAAGTCCAAACCTGATTGAAGAAGGAAGTTGGCGGATTGAAGTTGAGTAGGATTAAAAATCCTAGTCCAATTCGGGTAAGGAATCTTGTTGTCCAGCGTTAGGGATCGAGCTGGGCGCTGAGCCTTGTCGTCTGGGTGCTGAGGCATTTCGCCTGGGCGCCCAGCGGCAATCGGGCTTTGCTCTAGCTGGGTCCTGGATTCCTGTCGCCTGGGCGCTTGGGCATTCTGCCTAGGCGCCCAGCGGCAGTCGGGCCTCTACCCTGGTGCTGTGGCCTTCTCAACATGGGGCCTTAAGTCTTTGACATGGGTCCTCATGCGAAAGTTTGGACTACAATCCTTATTTTTTCCATCTAGATCTTAGAATCATATAAAATAAAAAACACACAAGTTAGTAACAAAAATTCAAAATAAAAGTGAAAATTAAAAGTTAAGAATTAGAAATTCAATTTTGTTGCCTCCCAAAAAGCGCTTGTTTAAAGTCATTAGCTCGACTGCCCCAATGTTATTCTTCAGAAGGGAGATAGTCTGGGTCTTCCAAGTTCATTACTTCAAGTCTACATGATTGCTCTTGTCCCAAGAATGGTTTGAGGCGTTGTCCATTGATTTTATATATATCAGGCTTGCCTGGGACACATATCTCTACAGCTCCACTTGGAAAAACTTTGACAACTTCATAAGGTCCACGCCATCTTGATTGTAACTTACCAGGGAATAGCTTGCTATAATATAAAAGAACCTTTTGCCCTTCATAGAAACTCTTGTGTAGAATCCCTCGATCATGAATTGCTTTGGTCTTTTCCTTGTAGATCCTCGAATTCTCATAGGCATCATTCCTAATTTATTCAAGTTCTTGCAATTGAAGCTTCCTTTGTAAACCAGCTTTATCAAAGTTGAAGTTGCATTGCTTGATTGCCCACCATGCTTTATGTGCTAATTCCACGGGCAAGTGACATGCCTTTCCAAACACAATTCTGTATGGTGAAATACCAATTGGTGTTTTGAAAGCAGTTCTATAAGCCCATAAAGCATCATCTAATCGCAAACTCCAATCTTTCCTATTTACGTTCACTGTCTTCTCAAGAATTTGCTTCACTTGGCGATTGGATACTTCAGCTTGACCATTAGTTTGAGGGTGATATGAAGTGGATATCTTGTGAGTCACTCCATACTTCTCAACCAATGATTGCACTATCTTATTGCAAAAGTGAGTACCTTTGTCACTAATAAGAGCTCTTGGAATTCCAAATCGGTGGAGGATGTTGCTCTTCAAGAATTTAACCATAGTCTTCCCATCATCCTTTTCTGTAGCAATTGCTTCTACCCACTTGGAGACATAATCCACAGCTAACAAGATGTAATTCTTCTTAAAAGACGAAGGAAATGGTCCCATGAAATCTATTTCCCAAACATAAAATACCTCCACTACGAAGATTGGTTTCTGAATCATTTGGTTTCTCTTAGAAATGCTTCCCATCTTTTGGCATTCTGGGCATGTTTTGCAGAACTCATAAGAATCACGAAAGAGTGTTGGCCAGTAGAATCCACTATCCAAAATCTTCCTTCCTGTCTTCTTATGTCCAAAATGACCTCCACATGCATAGCTATGGAAAAACTTCAAGACTGACTGAATATCTTCATCAAGGATGCAACGCCTTATCATTTGATCAGAACCATACCTCCATAGATGTGGGTCATCCCAAAAATAATGTTTAGCATCACTTACAATCTTGGCTTTAACTCGTCTACTTGCATCTGGGGGTAGTTTTCTTGTGACCAAAAAGTTTGCAATGTTTGCATACCAAGGGATTTGGGAGACAGCAAACAATTGTTCATAGGGTAGTGCTTCATTGAGTGTAGTGTTCTCCTCCTTACCTTCAATTCTACTTAGATGATCAGCCACCACATTTTCTGCTCCTTTCTTGTCTCTAATTTCCAAATCAAACTCTTGAAAAAGCAAAAGCCAACGCATAAGCCTAGCTTTTGTTTCTTTCTTTGCCATGAGACATCTAAATGCAGCATGATCTGAATAAACTGTTACCTTTGATCCCAAGATGTATGACCGAAATTTTTCTAAGGCAAAAACAATGGCAAGCATCTATTTTTCAATGGTTGTGTAGTTCTTCTGAGCAGAACCCAAAGTTCTTGAAGCATAATAGATGACATGAGGTATCTTTTCTACTCTTTGAATAGAACAGCTCCAAGTGCTACATCACTTGCATCGCACATGATTTCAAAAGGTAGATTCCAATCAGGTGGCTTCACAATTGGAGTAGTAGTTAGAGCAGTTTTCAACTTGTCAAATGCTTCCTTACAATCTTCCCCAAACTCAAAATCAACAACCTTTTGAAGTAAACGACACATGGGTGCAGATATCTTCGAGAAGTCTTTGATGAATCTTCTATAAAAACCAGCATGTCCTAAAAATGAGCGAATATCTCGAACACAAGTAGGGTAAGGCAAATTCTGAATGACATCAATCTTTGCTTTATCTACTTGTAATCCATCTTTAGAAACCTCATGGCCTAGTACAATGCCTTGTTCTGCCATAACATGGCATTTCTCAGCATTTAGTACTAAGTTGGTCTCTAAGCATCTTTTAAGCACGAGCTCTAAGGTATGCAAGCATCTATGAAAATCATCTCCATAAACCGTAAAGTCATCCATAAATACCTCCATAATCTCTCCTTGGTAGTGTTTGAAGATACTCATCATGCACCTTTGAAATGTTGCAGGAGCATTGCATAAACCAAATGGCATTTGAGTATAGGCATACGTACCAAAGGGACATGTGAATGTTGTCTTCTCTTGGTCTTCTGGGCAATTGGTATCTGAAAATATCCTGAATATCCATCCAAAAAGCAATAGTATGCTCGACAAGCTAACCTTTCCAACATTTGATCCATGAAGGGAAGTGGGAAATGATCTTTCCTTGTAGCAGAATTCAGTTTCCTATAGTCGATACACACTCTCCAACCATTTTGAAGTCTCTGAGGAACTAGTTCTCCTTCTTTGTTCTCCACAACAGTGAATCCAGATTTCTTAAGTACTACTTGGACAGGGCTAACCCACTTACTATCTGAGATAGCGTAAATGAGCCCAGCTCCAAGCAGTTTCAGAACTTCATCCTTTACTACTTCAGCCAAATTTGGATTCAACCTTCTTTGTGGTTGCCTCACTGGAACATCATCGTCTTCCAATCGAATCCTATGCATGCAAACTGAAGGACTTATCCCCTTGATGTCAGCAATTGTCCATCCCAAAGCTTCTTTGTATCTTTTCAAGACTCTAATTAACTCTCCCTCTTGTTCTTGAGTTAATTTGCTTGAAATGATTGCAGGGAGTGTTTCCTTGTCTCCAAGAAAAACATACTTCAAATCTTCAGGCAATGGTTTCAATTTGACTTCTGGAGGTTGAATGATAGAAGGTGGAGGTGATTTGTTAGGCTCCAAATGAATGTAAGAAACTGATTCACTTTCGTTTGGAAATGCCTTCAAATCCTCTATGGTGTTTACCACTTCATCCTTCAAATTCACCTTGGCTTCCTCAATCTTGCTCTTGTACAAACTATTTGTGATGACTGTTTCTAGCTCATCTTCTTTGTTGATTGCATTAATCTGTTCGATAAGAAAATTAATTTCATCAATAGCAAAAATAGTTTGTTCTTCAATAGGGTATTTCAAAGCTTTATACATATCAAATTCAATTACTTCCCTATCGAATTCGAGACTGAGAATTCCATCATGAACATCGATCTTGGTCCTTGTAGTGGTTAAGAAAGGTCTTCCTAACAGCAGTGGTGCATCAGAAAGGTTTTCATCATTCTTCTTTAGAATGTAAAAATCTGTAGGAAAAATGAGCTTATCCACCTGCACTAAGACATCTTCAACCAATCCTTCAAGATGAATGTTAGTCCTGTCAGCCAATTGAATGATGATATTTGTTTTAACTAAGGGCTCTAAACCTAATTGCAGATAAATGGAATATGGCATGATATTAATTGAAGATTCTAAATCACACATTGCTTTCACTGTCATATTGCCTCCTATGTTACATGGAATAGTAAATTCTCCTAAATCCTTGCATTTATGGGGCAATTCCCCTTGAAATGCAACAGAAAAATTTCTACTCATGCATACCAATTCATTATCCATAAGTTTACCTTTATCATCATTTAATTGCTTGAGAAAAGATGCGTACCTTGGCACTTGCTCGTTTGAAGCTACTAAAGGAATGTTTACCTTTGATCCAAGAAACGAATCCAATTGATTACCTTCCAAGCGTCCCTTATGTCTTTTCATGAACAATTGAGGATAGGGTGGCAGACAATCATTAGGTTGCATCGATTTCTTCTTTGATTCCTTCCTCTTCCTTGGTGGATCTTGAGAAATTGTTGGAGATGACTCCAAATTTGTCCCAAAATCAAGCTTCTCTTCCTCCTCGCTTTTCACTGAATTCTCCTCATCACTTGGCATTTGCACATGGGGTATGACAGTTGGTGATGATTTCATATCAGGGTTAGGAAGAACTGGTTCAAATGATGGTGTAGAGGAAACAATTGGGATTTCCAATGACTCCATCTCTTTTGTAACTCTTGGTTGATCTTCTTTCGTTCCCATCGAATTGATTCCATATCCTTGCGCTTTGTTCAATCCATTGTCAAATTCCATGTTGTTCTTGTGTTCTTGAGCCACGTTCAAAGGTTTTTGCAAAGATGACTGTTGATGATGGTTCATCCCTTGATTCGCAATCAAATAACGCACCAGATTGACAACAGTATCTTGTTGGTCAGCAATTTGCTTGCTAAACAACTGATATACTTTGTCCTTTTCCGCTATGAGTGACTGTACCACCTCTTTCATTTCTCTCATTTCTTGGCGGAATAATGGTTCAGACTCTGGCTCATTAGGCTTGAGAATCTCTTCAGATGTGCTAAATTGATGGATATTTTCTGCCATGATGTTGAGCAGCTTCCTTGCTTCTGTAGGTGCTTTAAGTGTCAGGCTACCTCCACTGGTTGCATCAATGTAGACTCGATCTTCATAA
Source organism: Corchorus olitorius (assembly GCA_001974825.2). Taxonomy (NCBI): domain Eukaryota; kingdom Viridiplantae; phylum Streptophyta; class Magnoliopsida; order Malvales; family Malvaceae; genus Corchorus; species Corchorus olitorius. The sequence goes on from AWUE01023785.1 coordinate 83,066, forward strand.
AACAATCCATCATAGAATTGTCGTATCAAGAGTTCCTCGCTGATGTTGTGGTAGGGGCAACTTTCACAAATCTTGTTGTACCTTTCCCAATATTGAAACCACTTCTCCTTAGGTAATTGTCGACAAGAATTGATTTTACTTCTGACATCAGCACGTTTTGCCTCTGGAAAGTACTGGTTCAAAAATGCTCTCTCCATTTCCTTCCAGGTAGTAATCGATTTTGATGGCAGACTCCAAAACCATTCTCTTGCTTTACCTTCCAAAGTAATTGGAAAAGCCCGAAGCTTAAGCTTGCTCTTCAGGCATCCTTATCATCACACATTTGATGAAGAAACGTTGCAAATGCTCATGCGGATTTTCATGGGATTCTCCATGAAACATTGGTAACAGACGCACCACTCCTGGCTTTAACTCGTAGG
>AWUE01023788.1:0-12572 GCA_001974825.2 Corchorus olitorius
CTCAACTTGTGTTTACAAGCAGGGAGGTAGAGCCTTTATATAGGCGAAGCCTTGCGCAAAACCCCCCCTTAGAAAAGCCCTAAACCGCCTCCTCAATAGCCATAGGCGGCTAACCCTAATGAAGCTTCTAGAAACTATCCAAAAATACAACCAATAGAAAATTAGCTAAGGATTGGACTTAATTAAACAAGGCCCAACCCAAATAAGGTTCTTAACTAAATAAATAACTAATCTAAGATAGAATTAAGCCCACAATGGCCAAATTACAACTCTAATGACCTAATGCTCATCGATTTCAAGAAGAATGCACAACTTGGAATCGATGGAAATATTCCTTTGTTGATGATCTCCAATGGGCTTCAAATGATCTCCGATGGCTTTAAACTCTTCAAGATGAACTCTAATGAGACCAAACAAAGCTTCCTTGAATCTTTTAGCTCTTGCCCTTGTCATTGGGCCTAATGGCATCTTCAATGGATCAAATGGCATCTTAGGCAACTCCGATGAGCTTGAAACTTCTTCCTTAGCATCTTCAAGCTTCTCCAAGCCTCCTTGCCGCATATGCACATCCTTGCCATGATCTCCATTGTGCTCTTCAAGACCATGATGAGTCCTTGGCGCATCATGGTTTGTGAGCTTATCACCAAAATCCATAACTTCATGGAAAGGATTGGAGACAGCATTCCTGAACAAGTATTTTCCATAAACAAAGATTCGAAGGGATGAAGAAGATGGAAACCACTTACGGTCCACCACCGTTTCCTCAAAGGTTTGTACATCAACTCAATTCGCTTCGGAATTTAGAGGTAAATATTCCTTTACTTGCTGAAGTTTCAAGAGTGCCCAGTGTAGACACCTATTTTTGTCCATATCCTTTCAATTTAAATCAATTTATTTCTTATCTGGCATTAGGGTCATCCAGGGGCATTTGGGTCATTTTTGCGTATTCAGGGGTATTTTGGTCATTTTTGCACACTCAAGGGGCATTGTGGTCATTTTAAGCCCACTTTCAATTTAGATTAGCTAATTCATTTTTTTAGTCATCTAGATCGCATTTGAAAAAAATCTTAATGTGCCTTTGGCAATTTACATTTATATATTAGGACTTATATTGCATTAGTCGTCATTCGCCTTCAAAAATCCAAAAAATATTTTTCCATGTTAGCCTTGCATATTCTATAGTTTATAATAGTGAGTTGATCTTGCCATTTTAGCCGTTCATTTTAATAGAGAGCCATTTTGCCATTCCGATTTGGTTCATGTCATTTATTTGGATTAATTCACATTGTTAAGTATATAGTTGGCATTTTAATTCACTATGGCATTAACAGTATAAAAGTACAAAAAAAAGGATATAAAAACAGAAAAAAGCACAAAGTTACAAAAAGAGGGGTTTCCATTTATGACTTATTTTGTAAAAAAAAATACAGTATGGTTTTGGATTTATATCTCCATCTTTTCTTTTCTTTTCATTACAAAGTTCCCATTTCATGTTTCTTTTTCCTAGTTCTTCCCCATTTCTTATCCCATTTGTTCTTTCCCAAAGTCTTCTTTTCCTTGTGCTTAAGCTCACATGCTGCATAGCTTTGAATCATGCTCATTCTTATTCAAAGAAGTCCTTTCTCCCCAAAGGCCACATCCTTTCTCCCCAAAGGCCATATCCTTTGCTTGAGCTTTACCAGATCCTAGATCAACCTGCAAACAGTTTCGAAATGTGAAGGTTGTTCGTTGCAGCAATCAGTTCAAGAGAGCATCGAAGCAGAACCAAATTGCTAGCAAAGTCATTATTCAATTATGGCAACATGCAATTCCAGCAAGAAGCAAAGACAATAGACAGTTTACGTATTGGGCCAGTTCATGACAATTCAGCAGGGTGTATGAGTTGAGCAACAAAAGGGTGAACAGAAATGCATTAAAATTGGTCATTCAGCACATCAAGACAACAAAGCAATAACACAATGGTCGATGCACTCATCAAACAAGCACAGAACACAAGCATTTCAAGCAGACAGTAAAGAAAGATCAATATGCACACATAAAGTACAAGAGCAAAATGAAGTCATATCCAATTTCATCATCATCAAGTTGTTTTCTCAAAAAAAAAAATCAAAAGTAGTGAAATTCAAGGCAATGGTGCTAAACTATACAACTGAACAAGACAAGCGTGTAGCAGGAGCACTCAAGGCAACTAATCAAACAAATTAGCATGCATTTTAAGTTATGGCAGCATGTATTTTTCATTTAGCATTTTAAAAGGAGCCAACCACATAGCAGTAGAATTTCAAATCCAATTCAGTTTCAAAACAGTTATATGGAGAGAGTAAGATACTTGAAGTGTTCCACTTGGCCAGCTCATCAAGGCCACCTCAATCTTCTTCCTGAACTGATCTCAGCAGGTTCAATGAATTTACCTACAGAAAGAAAATGACAAAGGAATTAGTTAGAGGAAAAAAAGGAAGAAACAGAATTGAGCCCTCTGCACTTATCCACACACACACATAGCTCACTGATCTCAGGCCATCTCTCCAAAAAATAGGGAATTCTCTCTCTTTGAGGACTCTCGAATTTCTCTCCTCACAATATACAGAGGGATTTCTTTCCATTTTCCCCTCTAAAGTCTCTCATTATCTCACACGCTCTCCACACACCAGGAACCACACCACAAAAAAAACCACCCCTCCTGACACTACCCTCACCCTCTCTCTGGAACCTTCCCACCCAGCCACCCAATTCTTCTCTCACCATTTTTTTTCACTCTCGACCTCCAGACAGAATTTTTCTCTCACATACCTCTCATCACTTCTACACTCAAAACACACAGGCTCCCACCCACTAAACACTTCTTCACACTCACAGATTCTTCACACACCAAGAGAGATATACAAAAAGCACACAAGCTCTCTTAAGAAACAGGGAATTCACATCAACTCTCCAGAATCTCTTCATAGCCTCTCTCCCTCTCATTTTCCCTCTCGGATCCTTAACACAAACTTCCATCTCAAAAAAAGCATAAAACAACACCAAGTACACATACACAGATTCTCGAAAAAAGATCTTACCCAGAAAAGTCAGTTGCTCCATCGATCCAAACCAACACCCTTTCATTTTCTTCGATCGTTTGAAACAAACTCATATCCATTGAATTGTTGATACATGGAAAAAGAGAAGAAACCACAAGTGAGAGGTTCGTTCAATAATGACAGCCTTCCTTAACGAGAATCGACGAGATGCTTACATGGAAATGAAGGGAACGGGTTGAAGAAGAACATACCCGAAAACGAATTCAATCGGACAGCTAAGTTCAGAGATTGGAAGGTGGAATTTCAACTCGGTAAAAGCTAGATCTACGGAGTTGTGAGCCTCATCTCGCAAAACTAAGGCAAGATCTAGACTCGGGGTGACGGAAAGAGTCAGCAGGGGAATTTTGAGCTGAAACCGAGCACCGAAAAAGCTCCGGCACGGTGGTTACGATTTCCGGCGGTGGCTCATGGCGGCTAGGGTTTTGGTTTGAACAAACTTTGAGGAAGAAGATGATAGCAGAGCTTTTATAGGGCTGCACCCAATTAACCGAAACGACACCGTTTCAAGGTTTAATTAAACGGGATTCATCAATTCAGGTTTGATTTCTATCCTTAGTTCAATTGAATCCTTAATTTCATGCAATTGGATCCCATGATTTACTATTTAGTTCGCATAAAGCCTGAAATTTATCTCCGTTTTCAGTATGGTCCCTGATTGGAATGTTTATTTGTGAATTGATTCAATTTTGTCCCTGATTTAAGATTTTTTTTAATTTATGCGCCTTAGTCCTTGATTTCAAGTCAATTTCCTGTTTAAATGCAATTTGATCCCTGCTTTATTCAATTTAATCCCTGATTTTAGAAATTATGCTAGAATTTTGCAACTTGGTGCTTGAATTACATTATTGGTATTTAATTTGTGCTTTTAGATTCTTAAATTTTACTAATTGAATATGGAAATTGGGATTTAGGCTAAAATATTGAATTTTTAGTTGAAATTGTGTTTATTCATGACAAATTGATTTTGAGATCTTAATGTTCAAGTTTGAAGTAATTTAAATTGATTTCATAATTTCGAATTAAGTTAATTTGGATTTGAAAAATTGAGGTTTTGATTTAAAGTTATGATTTTTCCTTAAGTTAAAAAAATGACCTGAGGATGACATGTTAAGACACTTTGGGTCATTTTTAATTCTTGGAAAAAACAAAGCTTGGAGTTTAAATCCTAATTTTCCAAATTTGAAATTAACTTGAAAGAAATTGGTAAATCCTTTTAAATGCCTTTAATTTGAGAATTGAGATTTTTAGTTGATTTCCTAAAACTAGATTCATTTGTAGTGCAAGCATGACCCTTATTTTCATTTGTTTGAGTTTAATTTGCTCTTGCTTTGGTCTTTGGTTTTGGATTTGTTTCTTGACTCGTTTTGATTCTCTCGGTTTGATTCCTGAACTTCGCTAATTGTTTTCTTGATGTGCAGAAAAGTCCCTAGTTGTCCAATTTGGCCATTAGCTTCTAGTTTCTTTAAGTTTATTCATTAATTCAATTATATTTGGGCTTGTAATTAATTTAATTTAGCATAGTGAAGAATTCGAGGAATTGAAGCGGGACCGGGATGAAATGAAGGAACAGTTAAAATAGGCTTTGGAAGCAATAGCCAGACTGACAGCAGCTCGGGAAACCTCGGCAAAAGAAGGAATGGCTAATGGAAAGGTCGAGGACCCTAAAAGCAATGGCAAAATGCATGTTGATGTAGTCAATGACACGCCATTAGGGTATGACTATTACCCCACCGCACCATACTATGCTACCGCTCAAGGAGAAAATTCACATGTCCAGTATGAAAATCCAGTGCACTATGACTCAGGAACATTAGCCGCAGGTCAAGATAATTCGGCAAATGAGAACAAGCGCCTGATAAGCTTGATTGATGAAAGGCTTCGTGGGTTAGAAGGTTCAAGTAGTTACCATCAACTCATCAATATTGCAGAGCTGTCATTGGTAGATGATTTGGTCATACCACCGAAATTCAAGATCCCGGATTTCGAGAAATTTGACGGGACCCTATGCTGCAAATGAAAAACTTATGATCCATTGCTTTCAGGATAGCTTAGCAGGCACGGCTTCTACATGGTACAACCAGCTTGATAAGTATCGCGTTCGTTCCTGGGACGATCTTGCGAAGGCTTTTATTGATCAATACAAGTACTTGGTTGACTTGGCCCCAAATAGGGAATCTCTGAAAGCCCTAGAAAGGAAGCCTACTGAGAGTTACACAGAATTTGCCCAACGCTGGAGGGATATGGCCGCTCAAGTTAGGTCGTCAATAGAGGAGTCAGAAATCTCTGGGCTTTTCATTGATACTCAAAAGTCAATCTTCTATGACAAGTTGTTCAGCATGTCAGGTGAACCGTTTGAAAAGATTGTGGTGATAGGGCAGAAGCTTGATAATAGCATTAAGGCGGGGAAGTTCATAGTTCCAGGCGCGACGAGCAGGATCAGTTGAGGGAAAGAAAGTTGAAGTCAGTAATGTCAACCATGAGCCTCATACACCTTATTATCCACCTCCAGTGTACAATTATCCTCAGTATAGTCAGCGCCCAGTCAACTACTATCGCCCGCCCAGGCCAGTCCAATCTTCTTACCATGCTTATGGGTATTATGCACCACCTCAGACATATCCTTACGGATATCAGTACTCAGGAAGCATTAATGCAGTTGGAGGGGCACCCTTCCGTCCAGGGCCATATAATCCTATCCCAGGTTCCACATGGCCAGTACAACAAAAGGCTCCAGCTTACTCTCCAGGAAATACAAATCCCATGAAGAGCAATGTCCCCATTGACCCAATTCCATGCGCTTACACTGAACTTCTACCTCAACTACTCCAGCAAAATTTACTACAAAGGTTGCCATGTGTTAATCCCATGAGGCCTCCACTGCCCGTATGGTATGATGTTTCAGCTCATTGTGATTATCACTCTGGGTCTGAGGGGCATACAACGAAAAATTGTCGTCGATTGAAATATGTCGTACAAGAATTAGTGAGGTCTGGAAAGCTAAGTTTTGGCAATGTGGCACAAGTCAATCCTTTGCCAGCTCATGGAGAAACCCAGGCAAACATGATCGGAACCGGAAGGCTTGCTAAGCGAAAGATTTCTGAGATAAATACTCCTCTGGGTACAGTTTTCAAAGCTTTGGTGAAAGCGGGAATGGTTGAAATGGGAGAGTTCGGGGACAGAGAGTTGGAAAAGGTATGCCCGTATCAAGGCATAGTGCATGGAGTCTGTGAGTGCCCTGACTTTAGAGAAAAAGTGCAAAGGCTGATGGATGAGCATCAAATTGAGTTTTGTATGGAGAAGTCTTGCGAGAAAGATGCATGAGGGATCACAAGGGTTTAGGCACCAGTGCTGTGGTTGAGACCTTGCTGAAAGAAGATGAATGCTTTGGATTTAGTTGGTTGATTTCAAGAGATATGTCAGATATGAATGTTGTTTTGCTCTAGTAGTATGGAGATGTAATAACTTCAATCCCGACACTTATGCCTAAGAGTGTTGGTGAACAGTTCTAGCTTTCTTTTTCATGCATATTATTCTACATGTTTTTTCTTTTATCATGAATGATAAAATAAAGTGCATTTCAAAAGTTTACATGGGTTTTCATTTTCACTTCATTCATTTATTATCCTTTGTTATTTCTTTTGCTTTCCATTATATGTATATGTATATATATATTTTACTGTTCAGGCCGATTGACAATAAATGCAAAGACGCTCCAGACGAGCCAAGGTTCAATGATGAAAATGCTAACGAACCTGACTATGAAGACACTGAGGAACATGCACTTCCCTCAGACCTTTTGAGACAACAACATACTTGCTCCACACGGAATTTGCAGAACTGATGAAGCTTGAACACTAATGAAGCTCCAAACACTTTCAAACGATCTGGATTTTCACGTATGGCTCTCCTGCTAAGGGGCAAAGTTCTCTCTTGATAAGTTCCCGTTCGAAAGAAGGAAAAGAAAAGAAAAAAGAAAACTTGGCCTAAAAAAGAAAGAGGTCAGGAAAAAGGAAGAAAAATAGCACTTGGAGTCTCCAGAGGAGTCCAACCAAATGATTTTCAAAAGAGTCACATGTTTTCAAACGATTTTGTTCAAAAAAAATGGTTTTTTAAAAAATGGTTTTCAAAGTTTGTTTTTGCGAGGATGCTTTTCAATGAAGATGTCCAATCTTGAAGTGATAAATGGCTTTCTTTCTTATTCCCTTCACTTGTAGAAAATATCCTTTGTCGTCCCCTTTGAGCCTAATAAGTTTTTTTCAAATGAACCCTAATCAAGGATAACCCTCCACACTGGGGGGCAAAGTCGAGGAAGGATTAGTTCCCATAAATGAAATATTGAATTGAGATCACGAAAGTCAGTGAATTCATTCCATTTGGAAAGTTCAAATCAAAAGTAATTGAAAGGAAAGAAAAAGGAAAGTGGGAGTTCGAAGAAAAAAAAGGAAATGACTGAAATGAAATAAAAGATGATGAAGCTGAAAGATGGAATGTGGGGATAGTTGAGAAAAATGATCCTTGATTCAAATACCCTTAAACACATTTTGGGCCTATTTATCCTTTCTTTGGCAACCCTGAACCCCAACCTACATTACGTGCCTAATAAAAGTCCATCTTTGATCAAGTGAGGAAATTCGAGAAGAGATTTTTTCTTAACCAAATAATAGTCCTTTTGCAAAATATTTTGGGTCAAAATTTTCAAAAAGCTTTTCAGGTGAATTTGGGGCTTTCAAGTGCAAAAAAAAAAAAAAATCATGAAAGAAAAAGCTCTAGGGTGAAAACCTGAAAAGACAGTCTAGAGCAAGGATGGGAACCTTGAAAGCCAGGGATGGTAAAGAAGATCAGGGAGAATGAATAGGTTCAGATTGAAAGCCTACAAAGAACAGTTCAGATTGAAAAAATACAATCAATAGAGAACATACTTCAAGAGCATCTCTTAATGTCGAAAGGGTGAGTGTCCGTTCCAGACTGAGTCAGGAATAGCAACACAAAAATTGTTTTGAGAACTCTTTGGCACGTCAACAAATCGTCGTCAAAGTATTCATTGTCAGGAGGCGCTACCTTTCTTATATCTATTATTTAAATATATTTTAGATGAAATACATATGTTTTTCAATAATAACTGCTTTTGAACACTTGCATTTCATTTCATCACTGATCATAAAGGGCTAACATGCATAGAACTGTTCACAAAACATTCAAAGATGGGGATTTGAAGAAGTAAATGACTACTTGGGGGCATGAAAACTGAAAGTTAAAGCAGATGCTATTCAGAAAGTAAAAGGGGCATAAGGCATGAAAAGAGTGACAAATTGGGGCAAGAAAGGAAGGCAAAGAGTCATAATGAGGTTAACACAGAGCAGATAATTTAACAAGCAATAATTCAGAAGGATAACGGGTGTTAAGATAAAGGATTTGATGGGACATACTTCGGAACCGGGCGAAGCCATGAACCCCAAATAAAAGAAAATTCATATCATGCATACATCCTGCATTACCATGCATTGACATTACATCATGGTGCATTCTAATCAACACTAAATCATATTTTCAGAGCAGGTCTTTCCAAGAAAAGATTTCAACAATCGGAACTCATCACAAGAACAGATTTTTTCAAAGAAATTCTTAGTTGCTGAAAATTTATTTCAGTTGATCCAGGGCGATCTTTCCTTCCATTTATTTCGGCTGATCCAGGGCGATATTTCTTCAGTTCATTTTAATTGATCCAGGGCGATCTTTCCCCAATTACTTCAGTTGATCCAGGGCGATCTTTATTTCAGTTGACCTAGGGCGGTCTTTCTTCAATTCATTTTAATGGATCCAGGGCGATCTTTTCTTCAGCTTACTTGACCCAGGGCGGTCTTTCTCCAGTTTATTTCAGTTGATCCAGGGCAATCTTTTATTCAGTTTATTTCAGTTGATCCAGGGCGATCTTTCTTCAGTTCATTTTAATTGATCCAGGGCGATCTTTCCTCGATTACCTCAATTGATCCAGGGCGATCTTTATTTCAGTTGATTTCAATTGATCCAGGGCGATCTTTATTTCAGTTTATTTCAGTTGACCCAGGGCGGTCTTTCTTCAATTTATTTTAATGGATCGAGGGCGATATTTTCTTCAATTTATCAATAGTAATCTTTTCTGCAGTTTATTTCAGTAGACCGCAAATTGGTCCTCTTTCATCATCAACCAAGAAGTTCACAATTACAACATCAGATTCGGAGTCATTTTCCAAAGGTCTCTACTCAGAGTTTGCATTGTTAAAGCCTCCGGGTGCCATTTGATTTCATCCAGTTTCTTCCTTAAAAGATTTCATGTTCAAGTTCAAAATCCTTGTTTAAGGTCTCAATTCAGAGTTTGCATTGGTAAGATCTCCGAGCTGTTCATATTTTCTTCAAGATTTATTTTATCATTGCTTTATGATACAACTCCGATCATGATTTTTGGTTATTGCTTTATCAGTTTTATTTTAAATCCTGTTCGAGGATCATTGCTTTATTTTAAATCCTGTTTGAGGATCATTGCTTTATTTTAATCCTGTTTGAGGATCGTTGCTTCATGTTAATCCTGTTTGAGGATCATTGCTTCATTTTTAATCCTGTTTGAGGATCATGGCTTTATTTTAATCATGTTTGAGGATCATTGCTTTATTTTAATCTTGTTTGAGGATCATTACTTCATTTTAATCCTGGTTGAGGATCGTTGCTTTATTATAATCCTGGTTTAGGATCATTGCTTTATTTTAATCCTAGTTTAGGATCATTGCTTTATCAGTTAATCCCGATGTAGGATTATTGCATTATGAGATAATTTCAATCCTGATTTAGGATCATCACTTTAGTTTATTTGAATTTTGATCATTGCTTTATCAGTTTTATTTCAGTCATGATTTAACATTATTGCTTTGTCAATCTTATTTCGATCTTGGTTAGAATCATTGCTTATCAGTTAATTGCAGAATCATATTCAGAATTGTCGTTTTCATCGGTTAGTTTCAGGATCCTATTCGAGGATCTCTTTGCTTTAAATTTCATTTTCGGAGGCTGCTTCGAGTTTTTATCTCGGGATCCTTTTCCAGTTCTTGTTTTACTTTCCCTACTCGATTAAATGGGTGTCCACGTCTTTGCCCACTTTCTAACTCTCAAAAAATATACAAACTACTCTTTTGCACACTTCTTGATAATTAGAAAGCACGCAAAGAGGGGCAGCTGTAGACACCCATTTTTGTCCATATCCTTTCAATTTAAATCAATTTATTTCTTATTTGGCATTAGGGTCATCCATGGGCATTTTGGCCATTTTTGCGTATTCAGGGGTATTTTGGTCATTTTTGCACACTCAAGGGGCATTGTGGTCATTTTAAGCCCACTTTCAATTTAGATTAGCTAATTCATTTTTTTAGTCATCTAAATCGCATTTGAAAAAAATCTTAATGTGCCTTTGGCTATTTACATTTATATATTAGGACTTATATTGCATTAGTCGTCATTCGCCTTCAAAAACCCAAAAAATATTTTTCCATGTTAGCTTTGCATATTCTATAGTTTATAATAGTTAGTTGATCTTGCCATTTTAGCCGTTCATTTAATAGAGAGCCATTTTGCCATTCCGATTTGGTTCATGTCAATTATTTGGATTAATTCACATTGTTAAGTATATAGTTGGCATTTTAATTCACTATGGCATTAACAGTATAAAAGTACAAAAAAAAAGGATATAAAAACAGAAAAAAGCACAAAGTTACAAAAAGAGGGGTTTCCATTTATGACTTATTTTGTAAAAAAAAAATACAGTATGGTTTTGGATTTATATCTCCATCTTTTTCTTTTCTTTTCATTACAAAGTTCCCATTTCCTGTTTCTTTTTTCCTAGTTCTTCCCCATCTCTTATCCCATTTGTTATTTCCCAAAGTCTTCTTTTCCTTGTGCTTAAGCTCACATGCTGCATAGCTTTGAATCATGCTCATTCTTATTCAAAGAAGTCCTTTCTCCCCAAAGGCCACATCCTTTGCTTGAGCTTTACCAGATCCTACATCAACCTGCAAACAGTTTCGAAATGTGATGGTCGTTCGTTGCAGCAATCAGTTCAAGAGAGCATCGAAACAGAACCAAATTGCTAGCAAAGTCATTATTCAATTATGGCAACATGCAATTCCAGCAAGAAGCAAAGACAATAGACAGTTTACATATTGGGCCAGTTCATGACAATTCAGCGGGGTGTATGAGTTGAGCAACAAAAGGGTGAACAGAAATGCATTAAAATTGGTCATTCAGCACATCAAGACAACAAAGCAATAACACAATGGTCGATGCACTCATCAAACAAGCACAGAACACAAGCATTTCAAGCAGACAGTAAAGCAAGATCAATATGCACACATAAAGTACAAGAGCAAAATGAAGTCATATCGAATTTCATCATCATCAAGTTGTTTTCTAAAAAAAAAAATCAAAAGCAGTGAAGTTCAAGGCAATGGTGCTAAACTATACAACTGAACAAGACAAGCGTGTAGCAGGAGCACTCAAGGCAACTAATCAAACAAATTAGCATGCATTTTAAGTTATGGTAGCATGTATTTTTCATTTAGCATTTTAAAAGGAGCCAACCACACAGCAGCAGAATTTCAAATCCAATTCAGTTTCAAAACAGTTATATGGAGAGAATACCTGAAGGGGTTCCACCTGGCCAGCTCATCAAGGCCACCTCAATCTTCTTCCTGAACTGATCTTAGCAGGTTCAATGAATTTACCTACAAAAAGAAAAGGACAAAGGAATTAGTTAGAGGAAAAAAAGGAAGAAACAGAATTGAGCCCTCTGCTCTTATCCACACACACACAGAGCTCACTGATCTCAGACCCTCTCTCCAAAAAACAGGGAATTCTCTCTCTCTGAGGACTCTCGAATTTCTCTCCTCACAATATAGAGGGATTTCTTTCTATCTTCCCCTCTAGAGTCTCTCATTATCTCACACAAGCTCTCTCAAGAAACAGGGAATTTACATCAACTCTCTAGAATCTCTTCATAGCCTCTCTCCCTCTCATTTTCCCTCTCGGATCCTTAACACAAACTTCGATCTCAAAAAAAGCAGAAAACAACACCAAGTACACATACACTGATTCTCGAAAAAAGATCTTACCCAGAAAAGTCAATTGCTCCATCGATCCAAACCAACACCCTTTCATTTTCTTCGATCGTTTGAAACAAGCTCAGATCCATCGAATTGTTGATACATGTAAAAACAGAAGAAACCACAAGTGAGAGGTTCGTTCAAAAATGACAGCCTTCCTTAACGAGAATCGACGAGATGCTTACATGGAAATGAAGGGAACGGGTTGAAGAAGAACATACCCGAAAACGAATTCAATCGGACGGCTGAGTTCAGAGATTGGAAGGTGGAATTTCAACTCGGTAAAAGCCAGATCTACGGAGTTGTGAGCCTCATCTCGCAAAACTAAGGCAAGATCTAGACTCGGGGTGACGGAAAGAGTCAGCAGGGG
>AWUE01023789.1:0-11341 GCA_001974825.2 Corchorus olitorius
GATTCTATCTTTGTTGTTGTGATAGGTTTTCTAAGATGGCACACTTTATTGTTTGTACTAAAACCGATGATGCCATTAATGTAGCTAATTTGTTCTTTAAAGAGATTGTTAGACTATATGGAATGCCTAGGACGATTGTGAGTGATAGAGATGCTAAGTTCTTAAGTCACTTTTGGAGAACTTTGTGGGCTAAGTTAGGTACTAAGTTGCTATTTTCAACTACTTGTCATCCTCAAACTGATGGTCAAACTGAAGTAGTTAATAGGACTTTATCAACCTTACTTAGGGCATTGATTAAAAAGAACTTAAGAACTTGGGAAGATTGTTTACCTCATGTTGAATTTGCATACAATAGAAGCATACATAGTACAATTGGATTTTCATCTTTTGAATGTGTGTATGGCTTTAATCCTTTAACCCCATTGGATTTGTTGAGTTTACCTTTAAGTGTACAAGTTGACATGGATGGGCAACGCAAGGCGGAATTTGTTAAGGATCTTCATACAAAGGTTAGAGCTCAAATTGAGAAGAAAACACAACACTACATGAAGAATGCTAACAAGGGACGCAAAGATGTCATCTTTGAACCCGAAGATTGGGTTTGGTTGCATCTAAGAAAGGAAAGGTTCCCTGAGAAGAGGAAGTCTAAGCCATTACCTCGTGGAGATGGTCCATTCCAAGTCTTGGAGAGGATCAACAATAATGCCTACAAGCTAGATCTTCCTAGTGAATATGGTAATGTAAGTGCTACTTTTAATGTCTCAGACTTATCCTTGTTTGATAATGATGCAGATTTGAGGACAAATCCTTTTCAAGGGAGAGGGGAACAACTTTCTTAGAACTAGCCTGCACAATTGATGTATTTCCAACGCAATAACTAGAACTATCATGCTTTGCCCTTTTCTAGCAACTCTCCAACTTGTTTCTCCAACTCTTTTGTTTCATCAGGATTTGTCCTATAAGCTGGCTTGTTTGGAATTTGCGCCCCAGGGATGAAGTCAATTTGATGTTCAATCCCTCTAATTGGTGGTAAACCACTAGGAATCTCCTCAGGAAACAAATCTGCAAACTCATCTAAAAGAGAAACAATTTTGCTTGGAAGTTCTCCAATTGATACGAATCTAGTTGTTTTAAGATTCAAATCCACCCTTGTGACCCGCCAAGAATCAACTTGAACAAGTTTCAACTTCTAGATGTGTATGTCTACAATCTCACCCAAGCAATCTTCTTCTTTCGTCGGCCTTAGACCTCCAATTAGACCTGCAATTGAACACCTAAGATCAAAAGATTCACAAGCAATCAAGTATCATAACTTAATTGTTTGCTAGGACTCTACAAGATTGAAGAACCCTAAGTTTTGCTCAAACTAGAACAAAGAAGCTAAGATAATCAATTTGGGTAAAAAACCTCAATTTTATTAATCAACTCAACTTATGTTTACAAGAGGGGTTTGGTGCCTTTATATAGGCATAGGGTGATGCCCTAGATCTAGAAAAATAACCTAATTTTCGTCCAAATATATGGCCTAGAGTAAAACTAGTCCAAACCCAACTAGGAAAAGGAAATAAAGACATAATTAAACAAGGATTGGACTTAGTCAAACAAGGCCCAACCCAAATAACATCCAAACTTAAAAATAAGCTAATTAAAGATAGAATAAAGCCCACAATGGCCAAATTACAACTCTAATGACCTAGTGCTCATCGATTTCAAGAAGAATGCACAACTTGGAATCGATGGGAATATTCCTTTGTTGATGATCTCCAATGGGTTTCAAATGATCTCCGATGGCTTTAAACTCTTCAAGATGAACTCTAATGAGGCCAAACAAAGCTTCCTTGAACCTTTTAGCTCTTGCCCTTGTCATTGGGCCTAATGGCATCTTCAATGGATCAAATGGCATCTTAGGCAACTCCGATGAGCTTGAAACTTCTTCCTTAGCATCTTCAAGCTTCTCCAAGCCTCCTTGCCGCATATGCACATCCTTGCCATGATCTCCATTGTGCTCTTCAAAACCATGATGAGTCCTTGGCGCATCATTATTTCCCCAATTTTTGACAAAAATTTCAAAAAATTGATTTTTGAAGATAAAATTTTGAATTTTCATGCATATTTTGATTAATTGATTTGATTATGATTGATGAATGCTTAGGATTTTAATAATATTTGATTTATTGATATAGTTATAGCATGTTGTTTGATTTCTTAGAATTAGGTATAATTAAAGTCTGTAATATGATCTTATTCATTAATTGCTTTTATTATTATCTATTTCTAGAACTTGTGTTCAATCTTGATTGAAATTATGATTGAGAAAGTATGTCATGGATTTATGTCAAGAATAAGTGTGGGGGACTACCTATAAAAAAAGGTAATTAAAAATTGTTTTCATAAAAAGAAGTATTTTCATGATACAGGAGAAGAGGTATTTCTGTAAATAAAAAAAAATCAAACCATTGTTGTCACTCTTTCCTTAAACAAAAGGAGTTAGTAACCCTTGGAAAGAGGATAAGAGGCATGGAATTACAAAAATATCGTCCCTCTGAAAAAAATAAAAGAAGGAGTCCTTCTAGAGTGCTAGTAGCCTCAAAACTGGGAGTTAGTAACCCCAAATCATGAACACTTCGAGGTTAGTAACCTCAATTTTCTAAAAACAATTACGCTTGAAAATCTATTATAACCCACAATGACCCTTGATTTATATTCACGACATTGCAATCTTTTGAGTAATGGAGAAAGAGGAAAACATGAGCTTATAGAAAGAAGTAGTTATAGAAAGTGAAGAATGGTAAGTGATTAAAACTACTTTGATTATGCCTACTTAAGAATGATGATGCTTGTTGTTTCTTGATTTTTAGATTAAGTATTATTATTCTTTGTTATTTTGATTTTATGATTGAATTGATTCTTTGATGTATGTATGAATTCAAATTGATTTCTTGAAAAATTGGTTTTTGATTAACTTACACATTGATTTGCTAAGGGACTAGCAAAGTTCAAGTGTGGGGGAAAATATGATCAAGGCAAAAACAACCCTCTTTTTATGGCTATTTTACTATGTTTTTGGATCTATTTATGCTTAAATATATTTTATTTTGTTAATATTTGTGATTTGAGTCTTTATAAGATGTGAAATTGATAATTTGATAATTTTCACTACTTTTGGAACTATTTTGATGACTTTTTACACAGATATGAGCAAAGTAATTTTGAGTATAGATTTGGAGATTCGAAGTTCGTGTTTGAAGACTTATTGAAGACAATTTGAAGATTTGAAGACCATTGAAGAATTATTTCCAAGAAGCAAGAATTGAAGAATGAAGCTTTAATTGCGAAGAATTTAAGACAAGCCATGAAGAAACCTGAAAGCTAAGGAATTTGGATATTTAATATGGGAATATACTCAGCCCATATAAATTACTAATTGGAATTAAAATCCCAATTAATGACTCCTATATTCAAGGAAATATCCAAAATCCCGTAGATTCCGGATTCTAGTCCTAACAGGATTAGGATTCAAGCGCAGTTTTGGTTAGAAAAATCATAACTTTCTGCTCAGACCCCCGTTCGAAGCCCATGAGAACTCGTTGGAAAGTTAACTCCGAGATCTACAGCTTTCCTTTGAAGTCCAAGATCCAGTTCTGCCGTTTTCAAGTCCAAAAATGCCGTCGAAGTCCCTGCACGAATTCAGCAAAATTTCAGGATCCTATTTTGACTTGGATTCTACTCTAGGAAGATTTTTAATCTAACTTAGACTCTAAGTTAGACCCAAAACCGACTTAGACCTCTTTCCAAGTTAGGATTGGATTTTCTAGGGTTATTGCCACTATAAATAGCCAACTTAGGTCTAGGTTTTTGATGTATGTAGATCTAGAGAGTGTCCTTGTTTACAAATTCCACAACTCTTAGGCACACTTGAAAAATTCGCATTGAATAAATCATTGAGCGCAGCGACTTGTCGATTTGTTTCTTGAAGTTGTTGCTCCAGTAAGGTGGAATGGATAGAAACTTCATTGATTCTTCTGGTATTGCCTTCTCTTGAATAGTCTTCTCGAGATCCAAATTGTTGAGTGTTGGGAGCCATGTTCTCCACTAAAGTCCAAGCATCGATAGGAGTTTTTTCTATGAAAGCTCCTCCACTTACAGAATCTATGGAAGATCTGTCAAACGGTAGTAATCCTTTGTAGAAGTATTGGATCAGCAATTGTTCAATGATTTGATGATTGGGGCAGCTCGCAAATAATGTCTTGAAACGTTCCCAATATTCATGCATTGTTTCTCCATGGCGTTGCTTAATTCCGCAAATCTCCTTCCTTCTACTTGATACTTTATGAGCAGGAAAGTACTTTTCCAAGAACAATTTCTTAAGGCTCGTCCAAGATGTGATTGAACCAGTTGGTAAGAGGTACAACCAATATTTTGCACGATCCACAAGAGTAAACGGAAAAGTTCTTAGCTTGAATTGGTCTTCAGTGATACCTTGAATATTTGTTGATGTGCAGGCAATCTGGAAATCTGTCAGATGTCGGTGAGGATCTTCTCCAGACAGACCATGAAATTTGGGTAAAATCTGAATAAATCCAGATTTGATCTCAAAGTTTGCAGTCGTATCTGGGTATCGAATTGCTAAGCGTTGGGCATTGACGTTTGGTGCAGAAAGCTCTCTCAGGGTTTTAGGTTCTTCGTTTGCCATGTCTTCTGACGATGTTGAAGCAGCAGATCTAGGAGAATTAGATCGAGAACTTGAGTTGGATGACTCCTCTTCTAGTTGTCGATTTGATTTCTCCTTCCTTAGCGAAAATAGTGTTCTTTCTGACTCTGAATCAAATTCAAAGTCTTCAATACCACTACTTCTTGTGTTTGGCATGCAACTTTCTAGAAAAACTAAAAAAATCTCAAAAGAAAATAGATTAGTAGTAAAAGTTCTTAAACAAAAATTAAAATTAAAGAAAGGAAAATATTTTTTTTTCTTTTTGAAAACGCAAGAAACAATTTTTTTTTAGAAAAACACAAGAACTCTTTTTTTTCGCAAAACACAAAGATTAAAAACGCAAAATCAAATTTTTTTTAGTGAAAACGCAGAAAAATATTTTTTTAGATCATAAACGCAGAGACTGAGAAAATTTCCAGGATTCGTCTTTCAGATGAGTCTATTCTTTACTTCCCCGGCAAAAACCAGGAGAAACTTTTCCTTCCCCGGCAACGGCGCCAAAATTTATGATCGGTCGTCAGCAATCATAAAAATAATCCCCACAAAATCCTAACTAAGTAGATAAGGTAAGTAGGGGTCGATCCCACAGAGAAGATCGATAGACTTTATCCGAAGATACAATCCTTAAAAATCTCTCAAAAACAATATATAAAAAAAATAGAGGTTTAAAAATAACAATTAAAAAGAAAGCAATTATACTAGAAAACAAAACAAAGTAAATTAAATCTAAATCTATGGCAAATAAGAAAGAACACAATAATTAAAAGACATACTTCTTCTCCAATGGTAGAAAACAATCAAATTGATAATGGGTCCTTGATTTAAAAGATAAATTCAATATTAAATTACCCCTTTCATTATCTTAACAAATCAATTACCCGGTTAAGGCTTAAAGATTCACCAAGCAACAAAACTCTAAGATCAACCATTTAATTAGTTCTTTCACACATGCTTAACCAGTAAAACCATAAAACAATCAGATAAATCTGATCACTGACATACAAAATCCATCGAAGCGAGGGTTAGTCATCATCAATTCGCTACCAAACAATCAGACTCGAGGGTTAACTATTTCTCCTGACTTAGCAATAGATCTCTCAAATTATTGCTTTATCGGCCGCATAAATCAATAAAAATCAAGGTCATGGAATTAAATTAGGTTTTAACATGCTATCTATCAAAAATAAAATACTAAATTATAAGCACAAAAATCTCACCATATCAATTGATTGAATTCACCAAAGGATTAGAAGTATAAAGAATTTAGCTACTCATGGATTTAGGAAAATTCATGAGAGGCATAAGAAAACTTACAGAACTAGAAGGGGCGAAATCTCCTCCTGAATAACCTAGAGTTGCTGCCCCTCCCTATGGCTAGAGAGGGTGACGGCACTCTTGCCTAAAAACTAGAACTAGAAGAGAAAAATAAATCTAAAGAGAATTATGTGAATTGGTATGTGAAAGTATGTGATTTGTGTTACAGGGGTGGCTATTTATAGTGGAAATAACCCTAGAAAATCCAATTCTAAGTAGGAAAGAGGTCTAGGACGGTTTAGAGGCTAACTTAGACTCCGCGTTAGGTTAAAAGTCTTCATAGAACCAAAATCCTAGTCAAAATAGGATCCTGAAAAATTCTGGATTCATGTAGGGACTTCGACGGCAATTTTGGGATTGAAAAGGGCAGAACTGGGTCTTGGACTTCAACGGAAAGTTGTAGATCTCGGAGGTAGCTTTCCAACGAGTGCTCATGGGCCTAAAACAAAGGCTTGAGTAGAAAGTTATGATTTTTCTACCAAAACCGTGCTGAATCCTAATCCTGTTAGGACTAGAAGCGGGAATTGGATATCTCCTTGGATATAGGTGGCATTAATTGAGATTTTAACTCTAATTATGGGCTTATATGGGCTGAGTATTTTCCCATATAAAATATCCAAAATTCCTTAGCTTAAAGGCTTATCCATGGCTTGTCTTCAATCCTTTGCAATTTAAAGCTCCAATCTCCTATTCTTCCTCTTGAGACAATTTTTCAAAGTCTTCAAATCTTCAAATTATCTTCAAATAGTCTTCAAACACGAATTTCGAATCTCCAAATCTATACTCAGAATTGTTTTGCTCAAATCTGTGTAAAAAGTCATCAAAATAGCTCCAAAAATAGTAAAAAACAACAAATTCTCAATTTCTCATCACTTAAAGACTCAAAACACAAATATTAGCAAAATAGCATATATTTAAGCATAAATAGATCCAAAAACATAATAAAATAGCCATAAAAATATGGTTATTTTTAGGTCAATCAGCACAGAATTATGAGATCCCATGAACAATTTTAACAATCAAAGAAAAAGAATAAAATAAATCAAAGTATCTTACTATGTTGCTGAAACATTTTGCTTTCAATAGAAGTATAGAACTATCAAGGGTAAATTGAACAGTATAAAACAAAAGTAGCATATAAAAGTGAACCAAACAGCTATCGTCAGTTAAACACATAAGTCTTTATATAAAATATATAATGTAAAATACCCAAATCATCAGAATTCATCACAACTTGTACCAGCAAGCAAATCAAACTACAAGGGAAGGCATGTACTAACCAAGGATGTTGTAGACACCCATTTATGTCTTGTAGCCTTGAATTTAAATCAACTTATTTCTTAATTGGCATTAGGGTCACCTAGGGGCATTTTGGTCATTTGCACAGCCAGGGGCGTTTTGGTCATTTTAAGTCCATTTCTAGCTTAGATTAGCTAATTCATCTTTAGTCATTTAAATTGCATTAGAAAAACCCAAATAATCTTGATGGGCACCTTTGGAATTTCTGCGCTTTTCATGGCCTTCTTAGTAATAAGTTTAGTCTTGAAATGACTTTTTTCATGTCCCTTGTTTTACTAAGTTTGTCCAATTTAATTTCATTGATCTCATTTATTTCCCATGAGGCATGTTCATCAGATTAAACACTTTTTTGGTTCATTTCTTATTTGCATTTGCTAAATTAGTCATATGGGTATTTAATGGCACATGTTAATTATAAATCATAGTTATGCATTACAATCAATATTTGGATTTATCCTTGGTACATACAAGAAAGTAGTAATAATAATAAGCAAAGTAATTTGTTTCCTTCTTCTCTCTAAAAATCATAATTTTTTTTTATTTTCACACTAAAAACTCTTCTTGATTTGCTTCTGTCAATTCCAATTATGTCCTTTGCAACAAAGAAGAAAGTTTTTTTGTTTTGTTTGTTAGTGAAATCATGGCTCTGTTCCGAGCGTCTCTGTTTCTTTTGATCCACATTGCTCTGCTTTCAAGCCTTTGTTTTGCTGAAGACCCTTATGTCTCTTATGATGTTAAAGTCTCTTACATTATCATATCCCCACTCGGTGTTCCTCAGCGAGTTATAACAGTTAATGGGAAGTTTCCTGGTCCTTTTGTTGAGGCCACAATTAACTACAATGTGGTTGTTAATGTCTACAATCAATTGGATGAAAATCTTTTGATGACTTGGTCAGGATTTCAAATGAGGCGAATTCATGGCAGGATGGTGTACTTGGAACAAATTGTCCAATTCATCCCAAAAGGACTTTCACTTACAACTTCCAAGTCAAGAATCAGATTGGGAGCTTATTTTACTTCCCTCACTCAATTTTCAGAGAGCATCTGGTGGCTTTGGTCTTATTATTATTAATAATAGGATGGTTATTGCAATTCCTTTTGCACAATCGGATGATGATATTGTCATCATAATTGGTGACTGGTATACTCCAAACCACATGGCTTTGAGAATAAGACTTGACCGTGGTGAAGAACTTAGGATGCTAAATGGAGTTCTCATTGATGGGAAGGGATTTTTCAGGTATAACACAACTCTTGTACCTGATGGTATTGACTATGAAAGAATCAATGTTGATCTAGGCAAAACTCATCGCATCCGTGTGCATAATGTTGGGATATCTACTAGTTTGAACTTCAGAATCCAGGGCAATAATTTGCTCCTAGCATAAACTTATAGGCACTATAAAATACAACAAAATTTCACCAGTTTTGACATTCATGTGGGACAATCATATTGCTTTTTAGTTACCATGGATTAGAATGCAACAACTGATTACTACATTGTCGCAAGTGCTAGATATGCCAATGAGTCGGTTTGGCAAAGAGTTACAGGTGTGGCCATCTTGCATCATTCCAATTCAAAGGGTCCTGGAACTGGTCCCTTGCCTACTCCGCCAGATGCTATTTATAACCAGTGGTCAGCAATTGACCAAGCAAAGGCCATCAAGCAAAATTCAACTGCAAATGGAGCTCGCCCAAATCCACAAGGCTCTCTCCACTACGGTCAAATCAATGTCACAGACACAATTTTGTCACAGAGCTTGCCTCCACAAATGATCAATGGGAAGTTTCGTGCTACACTGAATGGTATCTCTTTCGTTCACCCTTCACTAGACAGAGACCAAATTTATTCCAGGGAGCAGGTACACGAACCAACCAATTCAACACAAGCAGAATTGTATTCGATTGTAGGAGAATTGTAGGAAATTCATAAAGCAAGGGAAGATTCTCACCGTGACAGCTCATTCACCTCAGCCAATTCTTTTTCTTTGATTCTTATCCCCTCCCTCAACAACCTGAAAAAGGACAAAAATTGATAAGCACCAGTAATAAGTATAAGAGAATTTCAGAGCCATTTTCAACTATAAAAACTGAAAATATAAAAATCCAAAGGGAGGAGCTGACTCACCAGGACAGCTCACGAGTAGCTGATCTTATCCCCAAATACCAGAGGAAGGTTCGGGAAAACGGATAGGATGGGACAGCTCATGCTTATCTTCCCCGCCTGCTCCCAACAGAAGAGAAAAAGGATCGCTGAACCCAAAGGGAAAGAAAACCGAAAAGTAAAATTTTTGAAAGGGGGGGGGGATTGGAGGTTTCTTCAAATCGCTTTTTCTCACTATCTTTCTTTGATATTTTTCAAGAAAAAGTAGAGAAGCAAGAGTAAAGGAAAGGCTGGCAGTGAATGAACGAGCCAAATCCTTGGATTTAACTCGAATATCACTTTGCTTTTTACTCCTGGTTTCAAAAGTTTTAAGGAAACAAATCCTACGGTTTTCTTTGGGAATTTAGAGGGGTTTTAGTGATGAGGTCTTCGATTGGTTGATTTAAGGATCAATTTAGGTTGGGGTGCTGTTCTTGAGAGTCGATTAACAGATTTGAGAGGTGTTTGCAGTAGGGTTCTTAGCAACAAGTAGAGGCTATCGAAATAGGGGAAGAAGAAGAAGACTCGGTTAAGAAGGGGTAGCTGGGCTGAACGACGCCGTTTTAATTGGTAAGATTTCTTTTCTTTTTTAATTTAATCCTTTAGTTTATGATATCATGCAAATTGGTGCCCCATGTTTGTTGTCTTGGTCAATTTAAGGGTTGTTTTCTTGATGCTTTATGCTTTTCTTTGATTTAAATTGGGGTAATTCTTGAATATTCATGTGTTTATGATAATTTGGTCTCAAAGGTGTCAATTTGATGTATAAAATGATGAATATGTTTAAGATTTTTTATTTCTAGTTTAAAGTAATTGTTTTTTTTTTTAAACTAAGCATGAGAAATTGAGATTAGGACTAAAGGTAAATGCTTTAGTTAAAAGTTGAAACTTTTTAGTATTCTTGAGGAATGGATGGTTGTTGATGTTGATTCATGATGGAAAGTTCCAATATCTTGATTTCCATGTTAAAGTTATGATTTTTGTTGGCTATGATGAAATGAAATGAATAAGAGGTAATTGGGATTTATTTATGATCATTTCCTTTGGATTTTAATTTAAATTTAAAAGAAAAATCAAGTCTTTAATTTCAAGCTTTGATTTTTAAACAAGATTGTTTCAAAGATGGATTCATGGTCACTTTTGAGTTGATTTCTAATATAAAGGTGAAATCTTTGAGTTAAAGCTTAAATTTTTAGATGAGAATTAGCTTGATAATTGATTTTTCATAATGAGCTAATTTTCATTTTAAAATCTAAGCCTTGAATTTAAAGATCTCATTTCTTAGAATTAAAGGTGAACTCAAGGAGGGATTAGTGAATCTATTTGAATTAATCTTAGTTTGAGGATCAAATCTTGGATTTAGAAGATTAATTCTCTTTTAAGTTTATATTAAACTAAGGAAATGACTTTAGTTCATGATAATTTGTATTTTGGTTCATTTAAAGATTTATACTTGTATTTGAGTTCAATTAAGTGCCTGGAAATTTCAATTTGAGTCACATGAAGACTAAAACTTGTTCTGTTGTCCACCTAGGTCCTTGATTGGTGTCCCAATTTACCTTTTGATCTGATTGAGTCCTTTGATTTTGATTTTATTGCAATTTGCTCCTTTATTCATGATATTAGTAATGTGATTGTGCAATTGAGCCCATGTTTTACATATTTTATACTTGTTTTCTTCACCTGAATTTGGCTAATCGTTTGCTTGGTGTGCAGAAATGTCCCCAGTCAGTTCGATTTGACCCATAGGCTTACCTTTTTCTTTAAGTCTTTTGTTATTTAAGTTAATTGTCCCGGTTAGGCCTTGGTTTGTAATAATTTAGTAAAGTAGAACTTAATTGCATGCATATCATATTATTTGTCATTGATTATAT
>AWUE01023791.1:0-14174 GCA_001974825.2 Corchorus olitorius
CTTAGGCAATTCCAATGAGCTTGAAACCTTCTCCAATGATCTTGGAACCTTCTCCAATGAACTTGGAACCTTCTCCAATGAACTTGGAACCTTCTCCAATGAGCTTGGAACTTGCTCCAATGAGCTTGGAACTTGCTCCAATGAACTTCTAGCATCTTCAAGCTTCTTCAAGCCTCCTTGCCGCATATGCACATTCCCTCCATGATCTCCATTGTGCTCTTCTAGACCATGATGAGTCCTTGGCGCATCATTGAGTCCTTTGATTTTGATTTTATTGCAATTTGCTCCTTTATTCATGATATTAGTAATGTGATTGTGCAATTGAGCCCATGTTTTACATATTTTATACTTGTTTTCTTCACCTGAATTTGGCTAATCGTTTGCTTGGTGTGCAAAAATGTCCCCAGTCAGTTCGATTTGACCCATAGGCTTACCTTTTTCTTTAAGTCTTTTGTTATTTAAGTTAATTGGCCCGGTTAGGCCTTGGTTTGTAATAATTTAGTAAAGTAGAACTTAATTGCATGCATATCATATTATTTGTCATTGATTATATCTGCTTGCATATCATGCCACTACCTAAAATCGGTTGATCACCGTAACCCTTCTGAAGAAGGGGCATTCAGTGAGTGGTCGAGTTTTCGGGGCCACTGAATGTCTCTAAGGATGAGATGGCTCTTCTCGGGATGCGTCGGGGTTCTGAGCATATATCCTAAGAAGTGCTTTCAATAGCCCGGGTTACATGAGTCAACTTTTAAAAATTGGACCTTGCATTCATCATTTGCATACATGCATTAACCGAGAATTAGAAAAGGATCAAAAAAAGGGAAAAATCAGAAAACTAAAAGTGGTAATAAAAGATTTTCTTTTCAAAAAGTTTATTTCTCAAAACCATGTTCTCTTATTCAATTTTCAAAAATAAAGAAATATTTCAAGATGTTTTCATGGTAAGTCTCTTAATTCCTTGAGAGTTCAATTATTTTTGAATTAAGATTAATTTGGAAATTGATCATTTAGTCTTTTTGGGTTAATCTTAATATGAAAATCAAGTCTTTGATCTGGTTTCTAGATTAAGATTAACTCGAAAATGGATTAGTAAATCTTTCTGGGCTAATCTTAATTCGAAAAAATTAAAGCTTTAATTTAAAAATGTTTTTCTTAAAACTTAAAAAGGTTTTGAGAAAGTCAATTTACGAAGTTCTTTTTGCAACATTTAAAGCCTATGGATTTTCTTTTTCCTTTGTAATAATTGAAGATAAGATTAAAAGCAACTTTTTTTCTTTTGACCGACTAGTTCTAGTTAGACTAAGATGTACCGTCACTTGACGGGCGCTCCGGGGGTGCTGATCCTTCTCCGGGCGTAACCGACTCCTGAACCTAGATTTAGGTTACAAAGACCGGACCTTAGGTTTAGTGGGTCCATTGCCGAGCTTTTGGACTCAACTTAGTTTAAGTAGCAATTAGGTGACTAATCACACCTTAGAACTTTGATTAGTGGCGACTCCATTTTCAAAGTCGTTTCGGCAGGGTTCCCCGGACCCGAACGTTTCGACAGCTTGGCGACTCCACTGGGGACTTAGAGAGTCAGGCCTCACTTAGTTTAACAAGATCTAGGGTATTAATAATAATTGGTTGCATTTTGTCATTCTCTTTGATTGTGTTGCATTTTCAGTGTTTATTGTTGCTTATTCTTTGCGTTTATTGCTTAACCATGCTTTTCGTGTTGTGTTGATTGGTGGTCAGCTGCTAGTTTCGGGTTAGGTTGGGGGGTTTTGGTTTAGTATATCAGTAATGGTAAAAGGTTTGTATGTCCCTTCTGCACCACGTCACTTTTGCATTACATGCATCAGCTCGAACCCGGGGCTTGAATTTTGTACCCTTAGCTCGGGGGCAGATTAGCTAACCTTCGTGGGATCAATTAAGATCCCCGTATGGGTTATGTGAAATGACTCCACTCAGATTGAACCCTTTTCAATGAGCCTATAATGGGTGAGAATTGGGGGCCCTACTAGCTTAGAGTGGGCATCAATAAGGACAATTTGGGAATCTTTAGAGTCTAACCGAAGCCATGCATATAAAAGTGAGAAAACTAGCTCGTATAAATCCAAACCCGTGAGGATGAGCGTAATAAGACACAAAGAAGAGACATTTCCAACCTTTTACTTTTCACTGATTTTCGAGATCGGACTATAGAGTGAGTAATGACATTATTCACGTTAGGTGACCACCTGCCCAAGGGCTGTTTCCGCCCAATTTCTTGGTTTTTAAATAATGCCACAATAAGCGGGGCCCATTTATTATTTATTTTCCGCAAGTTCGAGATTATTATTTTTATGGCTTTAGTAATTTGTTTCTTTTGCCTTGTTTTGTCACTCTCCTCTTTCCACATTTCTTTATTCGCATTGCATATAGGGATCCATTCCATAGCATTCTCAAGATGAAAGGAAAGCGTTTGGATAAGAATACATGGGAAGACTTGATCGATCGTTAGTAATCATAAAAATAATCCCCACAAAATCCTAACTAAGTAGATAGGGTATGTAGGGGTCGATCCCACAGAGAAGGTCGATAGAGTTTATCCGAAGATACAATCCTTAAAAATCTCTCAAAAACAATATGTAAAAACAGAGGTTTAAGAATAACATTTAAAAAGAAAGCAATTATACTAGAAAACAAAGAAAATTAAATTAAATCTAAATCTATGGCAATTAAGAAAGAAAATAATAATTAAAAAGCATACTTCTTCACCAATGGTAGAAAACAATCAAATTGATTATGGGTCCTTGATTTAAAAGATGAATTCAGTATTAAATCCTTGATGATAACTGGCCTAGGAAAATCCTAACATGCTATTTAGATAAGATTACCAGTTAAGGCTTAAATTACCCCTTTCATTAACTTAACAAATCAATTACCCGGTTAAGGCTTAAAGATTCACGAAGCAACAAAGCATTAAGATCAACTATTTATTTAGTTCTTTCACACATGCTTAACAAGTAAAACCATACAACAATCAGATAAATCTGATCACTGGCATGCAAAATCCATCGAAGCGAGGGTTAGTCGTCATCAATTTGCTACCAAACAATCAGACTCGAGGGTTAACTATTCCGCCTGACTTAGCAATAGATCTCTCAAGTTATCGCTTTACCGGCCAGAACAAATCAATAAAAATCAAGATCATGGAATTAAATCAGGTTTTGACATGTTATCTATCAAAAATAAAATACCAAATTATAAGCACAAAAATCTCACCATATCAGTTGATTAAATTCACCAAAGGATTAGAAGTATTGAGAATTTAGCTACTCATGGATTTTCCCACTCATGGCTTAAGAAAACTAACAAGACTTTGGAGGGGCCAAATCTCCTTGCAAAATACCTAGGTATGCCGCACCTCTCTATGGCTAGAGAGGGTGCCGGCACCCTTGCCTAAAAACTAGAAGAAAACTAGACGAATAAATCTAAAACTATGAAAAGTATGTGGGTATGTGAAGGTATATGTTTTGCGTTACAGGAGGTGGCTATTTATAGTGGAAATAACCCTAGGAAATCCAATTCTAAGTAGGAAAAAGATCTAGGATGGTTTAGAGGCCAAATTAGACTCCGTGTTAGCTTAAAAGTCTTCCTAGAACCAAAATCCTAGTCAAAATAGGATCCTGAATCCTAATCCTGTTAGGACTAGAAGCGGGAATAAGGGAAAGTTGTAGATCTTAGAGTTAGCTTTCCAACGAGTACTCATGGGCCTAAAACGGAGGTCTGAGTAGAATGTTATGATTTTTCTACCAAAACTGCGCTGAATCCTATTCCTGTTAGGACTAGAAGCGGGAATAAGGGGGAATTGGATATCTCCTTGGATATAGGCGACATTAATTGGGATTTTAACTCCAATTATGGGCTTATAAGGGCTGAGTATTATCCCATATAAAATATCCAAAATTTCTTAGCTTAAAGGCTTATCCATGGCTTGTCTTCAATCCTTCGCAATTTAAGCTCCAATCTTCAATTCTTGCTCTTGAAATAATTCTTCAAAGTCTTCAAATCTTCAAATTATCTTCAATAAATCTTCAAACACGAACTTCGAATCTTCCAAATCCTTACTCCAAATTACTTCTTCCATATTTGAGTAAAAAGTCATCAAAATAGCTCCAAAAAGAGTGAAAAACAATAAGTTTCCACTTTTCTTGTCTTCAAGACCTAAAAACACAAATACTTATAAAATAGGGTTAAAATACACATATAAACACCAAAAATCATAGGAAAATGATCATAAAAATAGGGTCTTTTTTAGCTCAATCATAATTCCCCCACACTAAACCTTTGCTGGTCCCTAGCAACCTAGTGTAGAAAACTAAGAAAATCACTAAACTTGAACACAAAAACAACCCTATAATCCTAAACTAATGCAAATCCAAATTCCATCTTAGTTTAAACCTTTCAAAAACTTTGAATGCATACACATATTTAGGATCAATGCAATTATGAAATCAAAATAACAAAGAACAATAAGAGCACTCAATTCAAAAGATCAATAAATAGCAAGCATCTTTATTCTTAAGTAACCATAATTAAAGTAGTTCAAGTCACTTACCATTCATCACATCCTATAACTACTTCTTTCTATAGGCTTATGGCTTCACCTTTATCTCCATTACTCAAAGGAATGCATATCATGGATACAAATCAAGGGTTTTCGTGGGTTATAATAGATTTTCAAAGGGTAATTGATTTTATAGAAAATTGAGGTTACTAACCTCGAAGTGTTCATGATTTGGGGTTACTAACTCCCTTTTTTTAGGCTACTAGCACTCTAGAAGGACTCCTTTTTATTTTTTTTTTCAGAGGGACAATATTTCAGTAAAACCATGCCTCTTATCCTCTTTCCAAGGGTTACTAACTCCTTTTGTTAAAGAAAAGAGTGACAACAATGGATTGATTTTGATTTTTTTTAAAGTATGCAGAAATACCTCTTCTCCTCTTGCATGAAAGCACTTCTTTTTAAAACAATTTTTTAACTACCCTTTTATATAAGTAGTCCCCCACACTTGTTCTTGACATATCCATAATATACTTTCATAATTGTAATCTCAATAAAAATTAAACACAAGTTCTAGAAATAAGCAATAATAGAAATAATGAACAATATGCTTTTATCACAAAACTCTAATTATACCTAATTCTAAGAAATAAGATATCATACTATAAATCAATCAATCAAATAAAACATTCTTGACAATTCTAAGCATTCTTCAATCATAATTAAATCAAATCACTCAATACATGCAAAATTTTCAAAATTTTTCGAAAAAATTATGGCATTGATTAAGATTAATGCATGTAAACTTCCTATTAGACTAGACTCTCTCCCTCACACTGAAAAGACACATTGTCCTCAACATGAAAACACATGAGAAATTGACACAAACAATTGATATTATTCATGCTCATGTGGTTTATTTAAATGCAGAAAAATAAAAACTAACACAAACAATTAATTCACATCAAAGAATAGGCAAGCAATCAAAGCAATAATCAATCAAGACAAAATAATGCAAGGAAAATTAAAAAGATAGAGTTAAAGAAAGCTTCTCTGGTTGTAGGCATAAGCTCCATGAATCATGGCTTCTGAAATTGGACTCCTTTCAAATTTAGCTTGCAATCGTCCAAATTAAGCTCCATTTGCTTTCCTTTCGTTCCTTCATGTGAAATCATTGGGTTGCCTCCCAATAAGCGCCTTTCTTTAAGGTCTTTGGCTAGACTTCCTTAAAGAAATTATTCTTCAAGGGTGAAGGAACTATGGATATATTCCTTCAACAAATCCACAATGATTTTGAGAGTATCATTGATGGCTTTGAGAACATCAAGTTGAATTTTATCAAGACTTGAAATCATCAAACTTGATGTGGCGGCTTGGAATGGTGATGGCACGGGCATGGCCGGTGATGGCACGGGCTTAACCGGTGGTGGCACGGTGAATGGCCAGTTGTGGCTTGGTAGTGGCGCGGCTCTAGGCGGATATGGCCAGGTAGAAGCATGGGATGGTGCGGTGCTTCCTTGGCTTTGATCGGCTGTGACCGGTCCTAGCCGGGCATGAGGTGCGGCTGGTACAGGTAGTGCCGGGCGTGGCCGGGCAGGTAGCGTGGCTGAGGCATGGAATGGCACGGAGGAAGGTAAGCTTGACCGGGCAGGTGGCTCGGATGGCCGGGCAAGTGACTTGGCGTGGCTCGGTTATGGCCTGTCCCGTCCGGGCCATGTGCAAGGATGGCCGGGCCATAGTCGGGCATTGGCCGGCTGAGATGGCTCGATCATGGCCTTGGGCATCTAACTCTGGTGCTTTGACATCCATCATCTACTTCTCTCCTTGTGGTTGAACTCCTTGCTTGTTGGCTTCTTGCTTCTTCTTTGCTTGCATCTTGGAGTTTGAAGATTGTGTCCTTCGAGATAATTCTTCAAACGCAAAATATGCATTCTCCGGGTTCTCTTCAATATTGGAGTGCGACTAAAGGAATCAACAAGAATTCGATCTTTAAGTCCTAATCCTCCGTAGAAGATTTGGATTAGAATTCCTTCATTGAATCCATGTTGAGGGCAATCGGTACACAACCTCTTAAATCTCCCCCAAAATTGGTGGAAATTCTCGTAGTAGCGTTGTCGAATGTCTCTTATCCTTTGTCTCCCTCTGGAAATCTGATCAGGTTTTGTCATCGATTCTTTACTTGCTCCTTTCTTAACACTTTTATCATTCACAACACAAAAAAACTTGTTAGAGTTCAATGGCGATTAAGATGAAATTCTAGGGTGGATTATATCACCATCGAATTCCATGGTCAATGAACCATCAAATACATCAATCTTAGTATGAAAAGTTCTTAAGAAAGGTCGTCCTAATAAAAGAGGACATTGATCTTTCGAATGTTCCATCTCCATAACAAAGATGTCAATAGGAAAAATCAAGTGTTCAACTTTAATTAAGACATTCTCTAGAACACCTTTGGGATGAACCAAAGATCCATCAGCTAACTGCAGAATCATATCAGTAGTTTTCAAAGGACCAAGATTTAAAGATTGATAAAAAGAATAAGGCATTACGCTTAAAGATGCACCTAAATCTAGCATAGCATTCTCTATAACGCTTCTTCCAATAGAACAAGTAATAGAAAACGTACCTGGATCCTTGCACTTAGGAGGTAATCTCTTTTGAGGCACATCAGAGACATTAACTCTAGCACTTACCTTACCTTGTAACCTTTTCTTGTTGGTACAAAGTTGCTTAAGTAACTTTGCATAATTTGGAATTGGTTGAATAGCATCAAGAAGTGGGATGTTGACCACAACTTTTCGAAGTATCTCCAAAATATCTTGATCATCATCTTCTTTCTTTGACTTCTTCAATCTTGATGGAAAAGGGATGGCGGCATGTACCTTGGAATCCTTCTTGTCGGCGGGGGTCTCCTTGGCTTTTTCCATGGTGGTTGCGCCATCTTTTCTGGGTTCATCTTCAATCTTGATTTCTTTGTCAGGCACTTGCAATTCTTCTTTGGTGTAGCTCGTCTCTCCTTCATCTTGTGCGACATGGGTTGGATAGGGATTTTCCAACACTTTTCCACTCCTTAAAGTAATTGCACTCACATTCTCCTTCGGAGGTACCTTTGGTTGAGATGGTGATGCGCTAAGGACTCATCATGGTCTTGAAGAGCACAATGGAGATCATGGAGAGGATGTGCATATGCGGCAAGGAGGCTTGGAGAAGCTTGAAGATGCTAAGGAAGAAGTTTCAAGCTTATCGGAGTTGCCTAAGATGCCATTTGATCCATTGAAGATGCCATTAGGCCCAATGACAAGGGCAAGAGCTAAAAGGTTCAAGGAAGCTTTGTTTGGTCTCATTAGAGTTCATCTTGAAGAGTTTAAAGCCATCAGAGATCATTTGAAGCCTATTGGAGATCATCAACAAAGGAATATTCCCATCGATTCCAAGTTGTGCATTCTTCTTGAAATCGATGAGCACTAGGTCATTAGAGTTGTAATTTGGCCATTGTGGGCTTTATTCTATCTTTAATTAGCTTATTTTTAAATTTGGATCTAATTTGGGTTGGGCCTTGTTTGACTAAGTCCAATCCTTGTTTAATTATGTCTTTATTTCCTTTTCCTAGTTGGGTTTGGACAAGTTTTACCCTAGGCCATATATTTGGACGAAAATTAGGTTATTTTTCTAGATCTAGGGTATCACCCTATGCCTATATAAAGGCACCAAACCCCTCTTGTAAACATAAGTTGAGTTGATTAATAAAATTGAGGTTTTTTACCCAAATTGATTATCTTAGCTTCTTTGTTCTAGTTTGAGCAAAACTTAGGGTTCTTCAATCTTGTAGAGTCCTAGCAAACAATCAAGTTATGATACTTGATTGCTTGTGAATCTTGTGATCTTAGGTGTTCAATTGCAGGTCTAATTGGAGGTCTAAGGCCGACGAAAGAAGAAGATTGCTTGGGTGAGATTGTCGACATACACATCTAGAAGTTGAAAGTTATTCAAGTTGATTCTTGGCGGGTCACAAGGGTGGATTTGAATCTTAAAACAACTAGATTCGTATCAATTGGTAATCAGAGCATAGGTTGTCATCTTCAATCGGTAAATCTATCCTTCTATTCATCTATCATTCAAGTTTTTCATCCATCTCATCCATCAAAGTTTTTCAAATTTTCTAGATCTAAAAATTCCGAAAATTCAAAAATTTATAGTGGTTTCATCTTAACTCCAATCGACTTCAAAATTCAGATTTGGAGTCCTCATACCTTGTAGTTTAATCGAAAATATCAAAACAATAAAAAAAATAAAAAAATTTAGACCAGAAACTTGTGAAATTTATACTGGCTTCGTTTGAGCTCGGAAAGCTTTGAAAATTGAGATCTAGACTTCTTTTAGTGTGATCTTTCTGGGAAAAATACTGAAAAAAATTAAAAAAATCTTTTGTGTCTGCCGCACCTTTGACCTAGGGTTTCTTATCCAGGTATATTGTGGATTAGGGTTTTGTGTTTGCAATTGTTTGATTTGATTGCATCTAACTCTAATTGATTGCTTATTTGAGATTCTTGGGTTGCTTTTGCTGTGAATTGAGATCTAATTTGAAGAATTTCAGGTTTAAACCCTATTGGAGACAAGTGGTACAAAATTGGATCTAAGTGGTACTAGGGTTTATAATTGATTAAATTGATTGATTTGTGTTACTAATTGTGTTTTGTGCAGCAAGTTTGGGAGACAAAAGGCTGTTTGGATTGTATAGATCACTTTTTGTTTTTGATTCACTCAAGTTAATTGTTTGTTCCTCAAGTAGGTCACGAGAAGAAATGAGGCTCTAACAATTTGCTCTTATTAGGCCTATTGAAGCTAGAAAAAGGCATAATCTTGTGAGATCATTAAGAGAGTAGTGGATCGCCAATCCATAGGTTGAGTGCAAACACGAGAGCACAACAAAGGTAAATCACACACACACACTAGTGAGGAATTTTTATTACTAACTTTTCTTTGTGTGTAGGTATAATGGGAGAGCAATATCAAGCCAATGATGTGGCTACCTCGTTGCAAGCTATCTTGCAACAATTAGGCACTATAATAACAAGAATTGAGGCCTTGGGGGGTTCAAAATCAACAAGCTCCACTTATTTTGGTTGATAGGAGAACTTTGAGTGCCTATGTAAAAGGGGATGTTCTAAGAGAGAATTTGTTCCATACTAGGATGTATGCGAATGGAAAGCCTAGTAGTGTGATTATAGATGGAGATAGTTGTAAGAACATAGTTAGTGATTATTTGGTGAAAGAGTTAAAACTACCTACTTCTAAGCACCCTAAACCCTATAGCTTAAGTTGGATCAATGATAGAGAAGAAATTAGGGTTAACAAACAAGTTTTGGTTACTCTTTCTTTGGGCAGGTACAAAGAGGATGTCTTCTGTGATGTGCTACCAATGCGAGCTTGTCATGTGTTGCTTGGGAGACCTTGGCAATTTGACAACAAGGTGAAGCATGATGGTGAGACAAACAAGTACTCTTTTATGCATGGTAAGCGGCCTGTTACTTTAGTTCCTTTATCGCTTCAAGAAGCTTTAAAAGATCAAATTAAAGTGAGATGATTTTGCTAAATTGGATGATGAATTTAGGGCTAAAGAAAGGGTAACACCGATCTCAAATTGTTGATTGTTTTGATGATAAAACACCTTATTTTCAAAGATAATTCTGAACCTGATTTGAGTGTTGTTTGCAATGACATGAAATCTGTTTTAGATGTTGTTAGTGATGATACTAAACCTAATTTAAGTGTTGTTTGTGATGACACTAAATTTGTTTTAGGTGTTGTTTGTGATGAAACAAATTATGTTTTGGATGCTAATTGTGATGAAAACAAATCTGTTTTGGTTGATCATAGCATTGAAAATAGGACTGTTTGGGGTGAAAGAAAAGAGACTTCTAAGAAAGTTGTTAAAGAGTGTATGTTAGCTAAAAGTGAAATTAAGGGTGCTTTGCATGAGAATTCTGTTTTAATCTTACCTTTGTTTCGAAATACACTAATGGGTACTAACAACTTGGCTGGAGCTATTCCAAGCAATATTGTGTCTTCTTTGAGTGATTTTGTAGGAATTGGACTTGTTTTGATACAAGGAGGGAATTTTGTAGCTTACTTTTGTGAGGAAATTCCTAGTGGATTGTCATCCATTAGAGAAATTGAACTCAATCCATATGGTGTGCGATATAAGTTCATTGAAATCCTTTCCATATGTGGTGCGCTACAAGAAAGGTAAGGAGAATGTTGTAGCCGATGCTTTATCAAGGAGGTATGTTTTACTTTCCATGCTTGATTCTAAGTTTCTTGGATTTGAGTTTATTAAAGACTTATATGCTAGTGATGCTTACTTTAGTGATGTGTTTAAAGCATGTGAGAATTCTGGATTTGGGAAGTATTATAAGCATGATGGATTTTTGTTTAAAGAATCTAGATTGTGTATACCTACTTGTTCTTTGCGTTTTGTGCTTGTGAGGGAATCGCATGAGGGTGGTTTAATGGGTCACTTTGGTGTTGATAGAACATATGAGATATTGCATGAACACTTCTTTTGGCCTAAAATGCGATATGATGTAGGAAAGCATGTTTCTAGTTGCATTACTTGTTTGCAAGCTAAATCTACTTCTAAACCTCATGGTTTGTATATTCCTTTGCCTATTCCTCATGAACCATGGACTCATATTAGCATGGATTTTGTGTTAGGATTACCTCGTTCTAGGAGAGGTAAAGATTCTATCTTTGTTGTTGTTGATAGGTTTTCTAAGATGGCACACTTTATTGCATGCACTAAAACTGATGATGCCATTAATGTAGCTAATTTGTTCTTTAAAGAAATTGTTAGACTACATGGAATGCCTAGGACGATTGTGAGTGATAGAGATGCTAAGTTCTTAAGTCACTTTTGGAGAACTTTGTGGGCTAAGTTAGGTACTAAGTTGCTATTTTCAACTACTTGTCATCCTCAAACTGATGGTCAAACTGAAGTAGTTAATAGGACTTTGTCAACCTTACTTAGGGCATTGATTAAAAAGAACTTAAGAACTTGGGAAGATTGTTTACCTCATGTTGAATTTGCATACAATAGAAGCATACATAGTACAATTGGATTTTCATCTTTTGAATGTGTGTATGGCTTTAATCCTTTAACCCCATTGGATTTGTTGAGTTTACCTTTGAGTGTGCAAGTTGACATAGATGGGCAACGCAAGGCAGATTTTGTAGGGATCTTCATGCAAAGGTTAGAGCACAAATTGAGAAGAAAACACAACACTACATGAAGAATGCTAACAAGGGGCGCAAAGAGGTCATCTTTGAACCTGGAGATTGGGTTTGGTTGCATCTAAGGAAGGAAAGGTTCCCTGAGAAGAGGAAGTCTAAGCTATTACCTCGTGGAGATGGTCCATTCCAAGTCTTGGAGAGGATCAACAATAATGCCTACAAGCTAGATCTTCCTAGTGAATATGGTAATATAAGTGCTACTTTTAATGTCTCGGACTTATCCTTGTTTGATAATGATGCAGATTTGAGGACAAATCCTTTTCAAGGGAGAGGGGATGATGCGCCAAGGACTCATCATGGTCTTGAAGGGCACAATGGAGATCATGGAGAGGATGTGCATATGCGGCAAGGAGGCTTGGAGAAGCTTGAAGATGCTAAGGAAGAAGTTTCAAGCTCATCGGAGTTGCTTAAGATGCCATTTGATCCATTGAAGATGCCATTAGGCCCAATGACAAGGGCAAGAGCTAAAAGGTTCAAGGAAGCTTTGTTTGGCCTCATTAGAGTTCATCTTGAAGAGTTTAAAGCCATCGGAGATCATTTGAAGCCCATTGGAGATCATCAACAAAGGAATATTCCCATCGATTCCAAGTTGTGCATTCTTCTTGAAATCGATGAGCACTAGGTCATTAGAGTTGTAATTTGGCCATTGTGGGCTTTATTCTATCTTTAATTAGCTTATTTTTAAGTTTGGATGTTATTTGGGTTGGGCCTTGTTTGACTAAGTCCAATCCTTGTTTAATTATGTCTTTATTTCCTTTTCCTAGTTGGGTTTGGACTAGTTTTACCCTAGGCCATATATTTGGACGAAATTAGGTTATTTTCTAGATCTAGGGCATCACCCTATGCCTATATAAAGGCACCAAAACCCTATTGTAAACATAAGTTGAGTTGATTAATAAAATTGAGGTTTTTTTACCCAAATTGATTATCTTAGCTTCTTTGTTCTAGTTTGAGCAAAACTTAGGGTTCTTCAATCTTGTAGAGTCCTAGCAAACAATTAAGTTATGATACTTGATTGCTTGTGAATCTTGTGATCTTAGGTGTTCAATTGCAGGTCTAATTGGAGGTCTAAGGCCGACGAAAGAAGAAGATTGCTTGGGTGAGATTGTCGACATACACATCTAGAAGTTGAAAGTTGTTCAAGTTGATTATTGGCGGGTCACAAGGGTGGATTTGAATCTTAAAACAACTAGATCCGTATCAATTGGTAATCAGAGCATAGGTTGTCATCTTCAATCGGTAAATCTATCCTTCTATTCATCTATCATCAAGTTTTTCATCCATCTCATCCATCAAAGTTTTTCAAATTTTCTAGATCTAAAAATTCCGAAAATTCAAAAATTTATTGTGGTTTCATCTTAACTCCAATCAACTTGAAAATTCAGATTTAGAGTCCTCATACCTTGTAGTTTAATCGAAAAATATCAAAAAAATAAAAAATAAATAAAAAATTAACGACCAGAAACTTGTGAAATTTATTCTGGCTTCGTTTGAGTTCGGAAAGCTTTGAAATTTGAGATCTAGACTTCTTTTAGTGTGATATTTCTGGGAAAAATACTGAAAAAAATCAAAAAAATCTTTTGTGTCTGCCGCACCTTTGACCTAGGGTTTCTTATCCGGGTATATTGGGGATTAGGGTTTTGTGTTTGCAATTGTTTGATTTGATTGCATCTAACTCTAATTGATTGTTTGTTTGAGATTCTTGGGTTGCTTTTGCTGTGAATTGAGATCTAATTTGAAGAATTTCAAGTTTAAACCCTATTGGAGACAAGTGGTACAAAATTGGATCTAAGTGGTACTAGGGTTTTATAATTGATTAAATTGATTGATTTGTGTTACTAATTGTGTTTTGTGCAGTCAAGTTTGGGAGACAAAAGGCTGTTTGGATTGTATAGATCACTTTTTGTTTTTGATTCACTCAAGTTAATTGTTTGTTCCTCAAGTAGGTCACGAGAAGAAAGGAGGCTCTAACAATTTGCTCTTATTAGGCCTATTGAAGCTAGAAAAAGGCATAATCTTGTGAGATCATTAAGAGAGTAGTGGATCGCCAATCCATAGGTTGAGTGCAAACACGAGAGCACAACAAAGGTAAATCACACACACACTAGTGAGGAATTTTTATTACTAACTTCTCTTTGTGTGTAGGTACAATGGGAGATCAAAATCAAGCCAATGATGTGGCTACCTCGTTGCAAGCTATCATGCAACAATTAGGCACTATAACAACAAGAATTGAGGCCTTGGGGGTTCAAAATCAACAAGCTCCACTTAGTTTGGTTGATAGGAGAACTTTGAGTGCCTATGTAAAAGGGGATGTTCTAAGGGAGAATTTGTTCCATACTAGGAT
>AWUE01023792.1:0-12031 GCA_001974825.2 Corchorus olitorius
TTGCCACATATGCACATCCTCTCCATGATCTCCATTGTGCTCTTCAAGACCATGATGAGTCCTTAGCGCATCAGATGGGATCCTTTGTTGACCTTGTGTCTTGAGTTCACTCATGTCACTAGCCAATTGACTGATTTGTTTCCTCATCATCTCCATAGCTTCTCTCATTTGTTGCATTTCGACAGCTTGTGATGATTGTTGGAAATTAGGCCTTTCATAATTCATTGGCCTTCCTTGATAGTTACCTTGGTTCACATATTTTTGACTTGGTTGCTCGGCTCTCCAATAAGGTTTAGGCTTCCTTTGATATGCTCCTTGCATTCCAACAACATTGACTTCCTGTGAGGTGTGTTCCAAAGAAGGGCACTTATCAGTGTAGTGTCCTTGTTTACAAATACCACAAACCCTAGGCACACTTGAAAAATTCGCATTAAATAAATCAGTGAGAGCAGCGACTTGTTGATTTATTTCTTAAAGTTGTTGCTCTAGTGAGGTGGAATGGGTAGAGACTTCATTGATTCTTCTTGTATTGCCTTCTCTTGAATAGTCTTCTCGAGATCCAAATTGTTGAGTGTTGGCAGCCATGTTATCCACTAAAGTCCAAGCATCGGTAGGAGTTGTCTATGGAAGCTCCTCCACTTGCAAAATCTATGGAAGATCTGTCAAACAGTAGTAATCCCTTGTAGAAGTATTGGGTCAGCAACTGTTCAATGATTTGATGATTGGGGCAGCTCGCACATAGTGTCTTGAAACGTTCCCAATATTCATGCATTGTTTCTCCATGGCGTTGCCTAATTCCGCAAATCTCCTTCCTTATACTTGATACTTTATGAGCAGGAAAGTACTTTTCCAAGAACAATTTCTTGCGGCTCGTCCAAGATGTGATTGAACCAGTTGGTAAGAGGTACAACCAATCTTTTGCACGGTCCACAAGAGTGAACGGAAAAGTTCTTAGCTTGAATTGGTCTTCAATGATTCCTTGAATACTTGTTGACGCACAGACAATCTGGAAATCTGTCAGATGTCGATGACGATCTTCTCCAGGCAGACCATGAAATTTGGGTAAAATCTGAATAAATCCAGATTTAAGCTCAAAGTTCCCAGTCGTATCTAGGTATCAAATTGCTAAGTGTTGGGCATTGACGTTTGGTACAGAAAGCTCTCTCAGTGTTTTAGGACCTTTCTTTGCCATGTCCTGTGACGATGTTGAAGCAGCAGATCTAGGAGAATTAGATTGGGAACTTGAATTGGATGACTCCTCTTCTTGTTCTGGATTTGATTTCTCCTTTCTTAGCGAAAATAGTGTTCTTTCTGGCTCTGGATCAAATTCAAAGTCTTCTATACCACTACTTCTTGTGTTTGGCATGCAATTTCCTAGAAAAACTCAAAAACTCAAAAGAAAATATTAGTAGTAACAATTCTTAAAAAAAATTAAAATTAAAGACAGAAAATAAAGGAAAATATTTTTTTTAGAAAAACGCAGAATCAAAAAATATATATTTTTTTAGAAAACGCAAAAAAATTTTTTTTTTTAGATCAGAAACGCAGAGACTAAGAGAAAATTCCCAGGATTCGTCTCCAGATGAGTTTATTCCTTACTTCCTTGGCAAAAACCAGGAGAAAGTTTTCCTTCCCCGGCAACGGCGCCAAAATTTATGATCGGTTGTCAGCAATCATAAAAATAATCCCTACAAAATTCTAACTAAGTAGATAGGGTAAGTAGGGGTCGATCCCACAGAGAAGGTCGATAGACTTTATCCGAAGATACAATCCTTAAAAATATCTCAAAAACAATATGTAAAAACAGAGGTTTAAGAATAATAATTAAAAAGAAAGCAATTATACTAGAAAACAAAGTAAATTAAATCTAAATCTATGGCAATTAAGAAAGAAAATAATAATTAAAAAGCATACTTCTTCTCCAATGGTAGAAAACAATCAAATTGATTATGGGTCCTTGATTTAAAAGATGAATTCAATATTAAATCCTTGATGATAACTGGTCTAGGAAAATCCTAACATGCTATTTAGATAAGATTACCGGTTAAGGCTTAAATTACCCCTTTCATTAACTTAACAAATCAATTGCCCGGTTAAGGTTTAAAGATTCACCAAGCAACAAAGCATTAAGATCAACTATTTAATTAGTTCTTTCACACATGCTTAACAAGTAAAACCATACAACAATCAGATAAATCTGATCACTGGCATGCAAAATCCATCGAAGCAAGGGTTAGTCGTCATCAATTTGCTACCAAACAATCAGACTCGAGGGTTAACTATTCCGCCTGACTTAGCAATAGATCTTTCAAATTATCGCTTTACCGGCCAGAACAAATCAATAAAAATCAAGATCATGGAATTAAATCAGGTTTTGACATGTTATCTATCAAAAATAAAATACCAAATTATAAGCACAAAAATCTCACCATATCAATTGATTGAATTCACCAAAGGATTAGAAGTATTGAGAATTTAGCTACTCATGGATTTCCGGCTTAAAAAAACTTACAAGACTATGGAGGGGCCAAATCTCCTTGTAAAATACCTAGGTATGCCGCACCTCTCTATGGCTAGAGAGGGTGCCAGCACCCTTGCCTAAAAACTAGAAGAAAACTAGAAGAATAAATCTAAAACTATGAAAAGTATGTCGGTATGTGAAGGTATATGTTTTGTGTTACAGGATGTGGCTATTTATAGTGGAAATAACCCTAGGAAATCCAATTCTAAGTAGGAAAGAGATCTAGGACGGTTTAGAGGCTAACTTAGACTCCGCGTTAGCTTAAAAGTCTTCTTGAAACCAAAATCCTAGTCAAAATATGATCCTGAAAAATTCTGGATTCGTGTAGGGACTTCGACGGCGATTTTGAGCTCGAAAACGGCAAAACTGGATCTTGGACTTCAAAGGAAAGTTATAGATCTCAGAGTTAGCTTTGCAACGAGTACTCATAGGCCTAAAATGGAGGTCTGAGTAGAAAGTTACAATTTTTCTACCAAAACTGCACTGAATCCTAATCCTGTTAGGACTAGAAGCGTGAATAAGCGGTAATTGGATATCTCCTTGGATATAGGCGGCATTAATTGGGATTTTAACTCCAATTATGGGCTTATATGGACTGAGTATCATCCCATATAAAATATCCAAAATTCCTTAGCTTAAAGGCTTATCCATGGCTTGTCTTCAATCCTTCGCAATTTAATCTCCAATCTTCAATTCTTGCTCTTGAAATAATTCTTCAAAGTCTTCAAATCTTCAAATTATCTTCAATAAATCTTCAAACACGAACTTCGAATCTTCCAAATCCTTACTCAAAATTGCTTCTTCCATATTTGAGTAAAAAGTCATCAAAATAGCTCCAAAAAGAGTGAAAAACAATAAGTTTCCACCTTACTTGTCTTCAAGACCTAAAAACACAAATACTTATAAAATAGGGTTAAAATACACATATAAACACCAAAAATAATAGGAAAATGATCATAAAAATAAGGTCTTTTTTAGCTCAATCAAGACTCAATCGGAGAGGGGCAGTTTCCGTGGGAAGCGCATGAGCACATCAAGAAGTTCTTTATGGCCGAGCAGAAAAAGAGAGGGGATTGCTTGACAAAGAGGTTTGTGTCGGTATTATCAAAAGTGGTTAGTTTATCACTACAGCCGAACAACAATTTGACTGAGCTTAGACAGATTTCGGGGCAGATGTCAGGAAGTCGGAAGGCTAGGTTCGAGAGGTTGTATGGTCATATCGGGGATTTGTTGAATGCGGAGGTCGATGAGAATCTCATAAATGAGGCTATCTATTTCTGGGATATCTCACACAGATGCTTTATGTTTAATGAAGTGGACATGACTCCGACTGTAGAAGAATATAGAGATATGCTGCAAATTGGCATGGAACGAGATGGGAAGGTGTATTGGCCTACTATGGATTCGACCTGGGACGGTAATTTGGCAAATATCCTCGGTGAAAAGGTGGAGATAACTAGAGGAAGAGCACAAATGGAAGGGAAAAGGATAGCAGCCATTCCCCTTATAGAAATTGCAAAAGGAAGTCTACACGAAGATAAGGGTTTGAAGGTCTTCGCCTTGCTCATA
Source organism: Corchorus olitorius (assembly GCA_001974825.2). Taxonomy (NCBI): domain Eukaryota; kingdom Viridiplantae; phylum Streptophyta; class Magnoliopsida; order Malvales; family Malvaceae; genus Corchorus; species Corchorus olitorius. The sequence continues at coordinate 4,091 of AWUE01023792.1, forward strand.
TACGGTTTGGTATTGTTTCCTATGGAACTCGGACATGTGAATGGGGCAACCATTGATTTATTTGAGCAAGTGACTCACGGAGGTGACCCGTCGAGCACAATAGTAGCAGAAACCATGCTTTCTTTGCACCATTGTAGAAGAAAGGGCGAAGGTCGCTTTAGGGGATGCACTCAGCTGCTGAGTTTGTGGTTTAGAAGTCATTTCGACACTGTGAAGGGGTACCCACTCTGTCATGAAAACACTCACAAAGACCAATTCAAGCGTATCAAAATAGCAACTGGCCACCAGTTATTCGCCTCTAATGGTGCGGAGGGTTGGGATTGGAAGGCTCGTTTTATCACAGGGTTGGGATTGGAAGGCTCGTTTTACCACCAGTTATTCAATCAGTGGGTTGAATGGTTTCAGATTCTGACATCACAGGGTTGGGATTGGAAGGCGCGTTTTATGGAGCAGCATGAGGCACAGTATTTGAGTAATGAAGAACCGTGGCTTCCCCTGGTTGGGCTTACCGGTGCCACTAGTTATTCGCCTCTAATGGTGCGGAGGCAGCTCGGGTCTGTACAATATGTTCCCCTCACACACGAGCTTGACAGTATTGATTTTGAGTTCAAGTCAGCTAAGGATAAGCTCAGAGCAAAGGAATTGGTTCAGAGGTATAAAAGGGCCCACTTTGTAGGCACAGGAATATACACAGACAGGGTGGAACCTGAGTACTCGGAGTAGCAGAAGCTAAGGGTACAAAATTTGGTCTTACCCCCCAAGAGAGACCCGAGTTATCCCACGGGGCCCGATGGTAAAGATATTGTGCTCACATTGGCCCTCGAGGTGAAGAGGTTGAGAGAAGGAGCAGTGATAAAGGAAATGGAGATGAAGAAACAAAGGTTGATTCAGGAGAAATCAGAGGTGGTGAAAGAAATAGAGATGTACAAAGAAAAGGTCATGGTAGCCGAAAGCGAAATTGCCTTAAAACAGCAAGAAGTGGAAGGCTTGCAAGAAAAGGTTCAGACTGGCAAAGATGAGTTAGAACTAGAAAAAGAGATGCACAAGGAAACTTTCAAAGTGTCCGAGAGTAGAGACAGGTCCTGGAAAAGGGCAAAGAAGGAGTTGAAATTGGAAGCGGAAACTAACAGGGAGGTGGTAGAACTCTTGCATCGAGACCATGGGCGGGAGATGAAGAAACAGAAGAAAGAAGCAAGTGATCGGGAAGCAAAGTATCTCTAGCACATTGCAGAGTTGACAGAACAGAATATTGAACTCCGTTTGGAGAGGGCTGATGAGGTTTTGAAGGGGAGCTAGTTGCAAGAGAAGCTGCAAAAGGTTGAGCGGGAGTTAAAGGTCATCAAAGAGGCAAATGGAGTCAACGCAAAAGAACGCGACAAGGCCTTGGAGGATTTAGCTGAGCTTCAGGTGACTTACAACTATATCTATCAGAAGTATGAGGTTCTAAAGGAAGGGAATGATGGCAGATGCACATTTTGGAAAGAGAAGTGCTTGGGAAAGTTGGATGACATGGAAAAGCTTCTCAAAGATGTGGGCATGATGATTGGGCAAGCCGAGCTGATGGAAGCAAGAGCGAAGTGGCTTTGACCTGCTGTGATGCCTTTCGATCGTTGTGGACGAGAGCTTGCCAAGTTTCTGGAAGATGCTGCAAAACAATATAGGCAGATTATTCAGTTTTATAACTATGGTTTGATATGCTGGACAGATGATTAGAAATGATGTATTAAACTTTTAAGTTATGGACGGATGTATTAAGAGTCCTTAAAGACCATGCTATTAATCAAATGTCTCTACTTTTGTCTCTAAAATTCTACGAGATGGATCTATTAAATTTGCATTACGCAAAGGAAGAATTTCAATTAGATACTGGTTAGTGGTAATTGAAATTTGGATGTGGGGAAAGACAATTTACAAGATCTTGGTGGAAGATTCCAGAGGAACTTCTAAGTTGTCTTTTCAAGGGTTCATTGGAATTCATGCATAACATTCATCTTTCATCATGCATTCATTTGTGCATTCATATGTGGGCCTGCCAACAAGTGAAGGGTTTCAATTGGACACTAGTTTGGGGCAATTAAGACTCGGATGTGGGATATGAAACTCATACAACTTCGATGAAATATTCTGGGTTGTTTTGTGCGTTCCCTGTCTTATGGCAATCTCTTGTTTAAAAGTGTTTTTTTAATAATAAGCCTTTCTAATTCGAGGGTCTTTAATAATAAAGGTGCCAAGATAGCTCAACGTCAGTATTTTACAGGATCTAAAGCTAAAACGATGGCAAGTCAACATAGTGAGGAGTTTGAAGAACTGAAACGAGACAGAGATGAAATGAAAGAGCAGTTAAGGCAGGTGCTGGCAGCAGTGGCCAAATTAACTACGACCGTGGAAGCTCCGGTGAGAGACGGAGTAGCATAGGAGAAATCGGACAACTTTGGTGGTAGGATGGACCAACTTAAAAGTAATGGCAAGGCACATGTTGAAACAACTGATGATGCACCGCCAGGGTATGTCTACTATCCCACGGCACCCTATTACACTCAGGGAGATGATTCATATGTCCCATATGAAAACCTAGTGCACTACCACCCAGGAACACTGGCTGTCAATCAAGACAAGCCATTGGGGGCAACCAAAAGGAAAGAGGATGACCCGGAAGATGAGAACAAGCGCATGCTAAGCCTGATTGATGAAAGGCTCCGTGGCTTAGAAGGCTCAAGTAGTTATTACAAACTCATCAATACTGCAGAGTTGTCTTTAGTGGATGATTTGGTCATACCGCCAAAGTTCAAAGTTCTTGATTTTGAGAAATTTGATGGGACCAAAGACTACCCAAACAATCATCTGAAGAGCTATGCGAGGAAGATGGGGTCTTATGCAGCAAATGAAAAGCTTATGATCCATTGCTTCCAGGATAGCTTGACTGGCACGGCCTCTACATGGTATAACCAGCTCGATAAGCATCGCATTCGTTCCTGGAACGATCTCGCAAAAGCTTTCATTGATCAATATAAGTACTTGATCGATTTGGCTCCAAATAGAGAACCGTTGAAGGCTATGGAAAGAAAACCTACTGAGAGCTATACTGAGTTTGCTCAGCGCTGGAGGGATATGGCCGCCCAGGTCAGGCCGATAATAGAAGAATCAGAGATCTCAAGACTTTTCATTGATGCTCAGAAGTCGAATTTCTATGACAAGTTGTTTAACATGTCGGAAGAGCCATTCGCGAAGATTGTGGTAATAGGACAGAAGCTTGATAATAACATCAAGTCCGAGAAGATCATAGTCCCAGCAGAAGCCAGAAGGGTGCCATTGGGAAGAAACAAAGAGGAAGTTAGCAATGTCAACCAGGTAGGGTATCAGCCTCCGAGGCCTTAAAAACCCTATTATGCACCTCCCGCTTACAACTATCCTTAGCAAAACCCAATGAATTACTATTGCCCGCCCGTACCAGTGCCTTACTCCTATCAGCCAGTAAACAATGTTAGGAATACACCTTATAGAGCACCACCACCACTTTCACAACATTCCGTGCCTTCACCACAACCTGCTGGACAAGTTCTGCCGCCACAGGTTGCCTTTCGCCCAGTTAGGGAGCACATTGACCTTATCCCTTACACATATTCTGAGTTGCTACCACAATTGGTCCAGCAGAATTTGGTCCGGCGAGTTCAGTATCAGCGCGCTTTGCAACCTCTATACCCTGCATGGTATGATGTTAATGCTTATTGTGATTTCCATTTTGGGCACAGGGGCATTCAACTGAGAATTGTTTTAGGTTGAAGCAAGAAGTGCAAGCCTTAGTAAGAAGTGGAAAGCTTAGTGATGCGGCAAGGACTCATCATGGTCATGAAGAACTCAATGGAGATCATGGAGAAGAAGAGCACATGCGGCGAGGAGGCTTAGAGAGGCTTGAAGATGCTAGGGATGCACACAAAGAAGTTTCAAGCTCATCGGAGTTGCCTAAGGTGCCTTTTGATCCATTGAAGATACCATTAGGTCCAATGACAAGAGTAAGAGCCAAGAGATTCAAGGATACATTAATGGGCTTTGTTCGATCTCATCTTGAAGATATGAAGTCCCTTGAAGTTCAATTGAAGACATTTGGAGATGATTTGAGCAAGGAAACAACACCCAAAGACAAGCTCATCACTTTGCTTGCTTTTGAAACTTAATTGAAGTTTCTGAGGCTACCCGGGGGCGGGTAGGGGTACCCGGGGCCGGGCACCATCAGGAACGGCCTTAACACAAGTCTGAGGCCACCCGGGGGCGGGTTGGGGTACCCGGGGCCGGGTGACCCCCGGATTTATTTTTATTATTGCGTTTTTTTTATTTATTTTTCCTAGTTGGACTTGGAATTAGGTTATGTTTTGCCTATATAAAGGCATCAACCTCCCTCTTTGTATTCAAGTTGAGTTGATTAATAAAATTGAGGTTTTTACCCAAATTGATTATCTTAGCTTCTTTGTTCTAGTTTGAGCAAAACTTAGGGTTCTTCAATCTTGTAGAGTCCTAGCAAACAATTAAGTTGTGATACTTGATTGCTTGTGAATCTTGTGATCTTAGGCGTTCAATTGCAGGTCTAATTGGAGGTCTAAGGCCGGCGAAAAAAGAGGATTGCTTGGATGAGATTGTCGACATACACATCTAGAGTTGAAAGTTGTTCAAGTTGATTCTTGGCGGGTCACAAGGGTGGATTTGAATCTTTACACAACTAGATTCGTATCAATTGGTATCAGAGCATAGGTTGTCATCTTCAATCGGTAAATCTATCCTTCTATTCATCTATCATCAAGTTTTTCATTCATCTCATCCATCAAAGTTTTTTAAATTTTCTAGATCTAAAAATTCCGAAAATACAAAAATTCATTTTGGTTTCATCTTAACTTCAATCGACTTGAAAATTCAGATTTGGAGTCTTCATACCTTGTAGTTTAATTGAAAAATATCAAAAAAATAAAAAAAATAAAAAAATGTGGAGATGGTCCATCCCAAGTTTTGGAGAGGATCAAAAACAATGCATACAAGCTAGATCTTCCTAGTGAATATGGTAATGTAAGTGCTACTTTTAATGTCTCAGACTTATCCTTGTTTGATAATGATGCAGATTTGAGGACAAATCCTTTTCAAGGGAGAGGGGATGATGCGCCAAGGACTTATCATGGTCATGAAGAACTCAATGGAGATCATGGAGAAGAAGAGCACATGCGGCGAGGAGGCTTAGAGAGGCTTGAAGATGCTAGGGATGCACACAAAGAAGTTTCAAGCTCATTGGAGTTGCCTAAGGTGCCTTTTGATCCATTGAAGATACCATTACGTCCAATGACAAGAGCAAGAGCCAAGAGATTCAAGGATACATTAATGGGCTTTGTTCGATCTTATCTTGAAGATATGAAGTCCCTTGAAGTTCAATTGAAGACATTTGGAGATGATTTGAGCAAGGAAACACCACCCAAAGACAAGCTCATCACTTTGCTTGCTTTTGAAACTTAATTGAAGTTTCTGAGGCTACCTGGGGGCGGGTAGGGGTACCCGGGGCCGGGTGACCCCCGGATTTATTTTTATTATTGCGTTTTTTTTATTTACTTTTCCTAGTTGGACTTGGAATTAGGTTATGTTTTGCCTATATAAAGGCATCAACCCCCCTCTTTGTATTCAAGTTGAGTTGATTAATAAAATTGAGGTTTTTACCCAAATTGATTATCTTAGCTTCTTTGTTCTAGTTTGAGCAAAACTTAGGGTTCTTCAATCTTGTAGAGTCCTAGCAAACAATTAAGTTATGATACTTGATTGCTTGTGAATCTTGTGATCTTAGGTGTTCAATTGCAGGTCTAATTGGAGGTCTAAGGCCGACGAAAGAAGAGGATTGCTTGGGTGAGATTGTCGACATACACATCTAGAGTTGAAAGTTGTTCAAGTTGATTCTTGGCGGGTCACAAGGGTGGATTTGAATCTTTACACAACTAGATTCGTATCACTTAGTTTTCCCAAAGCTGAGCAGCCAAATACAATGGGGAATCTGTTGCCTAATCACAATGGAGGTCAGGTCAATGCAATATGTGGAGGAGAGATTGTGATAAGGGATGTTCGCAAGGTTGTTACCCCAATGGCCACAGTGTATGAGGCGTTAGTAAAAGCTGAGATGATAGATACAGGGCAACATGAGGGGCAGGTCAGTAGCAAAGAATGCCCTATACATGGTATACATGCAATACAGGACTGCGAGGAATTCAAGGCCTTTGTACAGAAGCTGATGGATGAATCCAGAATTCAGTTTTATATTGAAGTGCCGGTAGACAATGTTAACATGTTGATAGAGGGAGAGAAACTGAAGCTATTCATCCCCACTTTGCCTACCAGATGATGCGCCAAGGACTCATCATGGTCTTGAAGAGCCCAATGGAGATCATGGAGAGGATGTGCATATGCGGCAAGGAGGCTTGGAGAAGCTTGAAGATGCTAAGGAAGAAGTTTCAAGCTCATCAGAGTTGGTTTCAAGCTCATCGGAGTTGTCTAAGATGCCATTTGATCCATTAAAGATGCCATTAGGCCCAATGACAAGGGTAAGAGCTAAAAGTTCAAGGAAGCTTTGTTTGGCCTCATTAGAGTTCATCTTGAAGAGTTTAAAGCCATCGGAGATCATTTGAAGCCCATTGGAGATCATCAACAAAGGAATATTCCCATCGATTCCAAGTTGTGCATTCTTCTTGAAATCGATGAGCATTAGGTCATTAGAGTTGTAATTTGGCCATTGTGGGCTTTATTCTATCTTTAATTAGCTTATTTTTAAGTTTGGATGTTATTTGGGTTGGGCCTTGTTTGACTAAGTCCAATCCTTGTTTAATTATGTCTTTATTTCCTTTTCCTAGTTGGGTTTGGACTAGTTTTACCCTAGGCCATATATTTGGACGAAAATTAGGTTATTTTTCTAGATCTAGGGCATCACCCTATGCCTATATAAAGGCACCAAACCCCTCTTGTAAACACAAGTTGAGTTGATTAATAAAATTGAGGTTTTTTACCCAAATTGATTATCTTAGCTTCTTTGTTCTATTTTGAGCAAAACTTAGGGTTCTTCAATCTTGTAGAGTCCTAGCAAACAATTAAGTTGTGATACTTGATTGTTTGTGAATCTTGTGTTCTAGAGTTAACAATTGCAGGTCTAATTGGAGACTTTGGGCCGACGAAAGAAGAAGATTCACCTTGTGAAGGTCATCGACATACACATCTAGAAGTTGAGGAAGTTCAAGTCGACTTTGATAGATATTCAAGGCTAGATTTGAATCTAACACAACTAGATTCGTATCACCAGATTACCACCATCACCTTTCGTACCAGCAATCCCAACGGTACAACCTTTCATCCCTAAACCTCCCACAGTGATGCCACAACACATGATGGTTAATGCCCCAAAGCCTTTTGCTTACAAAAGTAATCATTACGTGCCATGGATCTATGATGTGAGTGTGTCACCTCAAGCAGTAGAGGTGCAAGGTGAAGCGAGCACAGCCAACATAACTGGGGTTGGAGGGATGACTAGAAATTGTTATTGTTATTCACAAACCACAAGAGAAATGCTACAGCGGGAAGAAGGGGTAACGAAGGAATGTCCTATGGATAGGCCGCCGGTGATGGAGCAATGCCAATCATCAACCCAAGTAGAGCAGAAAGGGAAGCCATGTTTTACAGAAAGGGAGGCTTGTGAGTTCCTCAAAGTCATTAAGCATAGTGAATATAGCGTGGTAGACCAGCTGAATAAGATGCCCGCTAGGATTTCTATCATATCTTTGCTACTGAATTTAGAAGCACATAGGAAAGCCTTACTTCGAGTGCTAAGTCAAGCCTATGTGGAGCAAGGAATCACAGTGGAGAACTTGGATCATATTGTGAGGAGTATAACTGCGGGGCATATCACTTTTACAGATGAAGATATTCCTGAAGGAG
>AWUE01023793.1:0-20105 GCA_001974825.2 Corchorus olitorius
CCAGGTGGTAGTGTCAGGACTCCAGTTGGGTGCCCACATTGGTTTGTCTGAAGACCCATGTGTTTTCGCCCTGATCACCCAGATGGGCTGTGTCTTAGCTTATCACCTTGACATGTCTTCTTGCCTTGAACTTGTCTTTGCTCCATTGCCTTGAAAACACCAAGCAATCAACTTTATGACTTTGATAAGCATAAAATTGACTCTTCAAGCTCTTCAATCACGAACATGATGGCTCCATTCTTCATCCAAATCTTCCTTGGAAAATATTTGTGTCATAAATCATCCAAAAAGGCTCTATAAAGGTACAAAATTGATGATTTTGCACTTTTCTTCTTGTCAACACCTATGAACACAATTATAACCAATATAAGGCATAATCAAGCATAAAACACTCAAAAAGCATATGAAAAAGCTAATAAATAGGTGTATGATTTTGGTCTGATCAATAATTATGATAAGACCAATTTACCCTCAATTGTAAATTGAGGTATAAACAGTAACAAATCAAGAAAATCATCAGGTTGCCCTCTCCAATCAAATTCAGGAATCTTAACTTTGGGAGTATAAGCATGAACATAGTTTCCAAGAGCACCAACATCTCTCACCCTTTGTATTTGTTGATTAACATCACCAACTTCATCATCTACTTCATTTCTCCTCCTTTGTTGTTGATGTTGCCTCCTTAGATGAGCTCTTACATCATCCGGATGTAAAGGCTCACTTGAACTACTAGAAGCACCACCACCACGGCTTCCTCTTCTAGTGTGAGAGCTAAAACTCCCTTCACTTTCCTCACGGCGTCTCTCCCTTTCTTCCATCAAATGAAGTCTATCTCGAAGAGTTTCCACATGACCTCTAAGATTCTCCACCATTTCATTAGGTGCAACTCTACCCCCATCATTTCCATGTTGAGACATGATGAATCTCCACACAACCAAAGCTCTGAATACCAATTTGATATGGGGTTGGCTCAAAAGGCCTAAAAATGAGTTGCTCTCAACAATACCCGAATGTAAAGTGTGCTTAAAGTGCTTAAAATGAGCACTTCAAATCCTAAGTGTAAGTGTTTGGGTAGTATTTAGGTTAACTAAAGATCAATTCATAAAGGAATTGATGAAGATGTAAAGGATACAGATTTCACCACCAAGAGCTAGAATCGATCGAAACTCATCACCAAATGAACACAACTTGATATTGATTCACCACAAGTATAATTCACAATATGAACAAGCTTTCATTAATCCCAAATCAACAAGAGATACAGATTCACCACTCCAATTGATATAGGAAAGTTTGCAAGAACCTAGACAAGGTTACTAAGCAAAACAAAGTGTTCAAAGCTCAAAATTACAATCTGCTTTGCTAAGGTGCTTACCCGTAACTTATATACTAGGATTAGCACACTAAACACACTTACTTAAGCTAAATAAACAAGCTCAACTTAAACGAATTACAACTTAACTAAAACACACCCGAATTAGCTCAAAATGAGCTCAAATGTAGTATGAAACCAATTTGGGTTGTAGGCAGCCGAATTGATCAATTCCATGCACAAATGATGAAGCCTCATCAAGTTGAACAACTTGCCATCATCTTCCAACCAAAATAGAGAACTTCACACAAAGGTTTTCCTAGCCTCTTTTGTTGACCGAAAGGTGTCACATGGTGAATGGATGATCATCAACACTTGTAAAAGCTAAAATATATTAGAATTTTTAAAATATATTTCTTAAATGACATTATTTAAATTTTACAGTTTTTGTTAGAAATAAACTTTTACAGTTATTATGGTAAAAACTTTATTTTTATTTAATTAAATTCAATATTTTTATAAAATATTTTATATTTACCATTTTAATTTTAAAAAATTTGAGACTTTTTGATAGTTCTGGACCCATTTCAATTTTATAATATAAACTAATAAAAGTATTATTATCAAGTTTAAAAGTTAAAATAAGTTGCCTAATCATTAATTATTCATTTTTTTAAAATAATTAAGTTAAAATTTATTGAAAATTTAATTATTATGATTGATCTTTTTCTACTTTTAGAGTGTGTATTGGTAGTTTAATGTATTGGAGTGTATGACAAGAACTACTTTTCTTTTAAAAAAAAGAGTAACATACAATTATTTCATTTCACTTATAAGGTTAGAGTTGTCAATTAATTGGGCAGGTTGGACGGGTTTCGGGTTCGGGTCATCAGGGTTTAGCTCAAATGAGTCAGGTAATTTTCTCGGGTCATTCGGATTTTGGATCATCTAGGTTCAGGTCATTCGGGTCTCGGGTCTAGGGTCAAGCTGTCAAAACGTTCGGGTCCGGGGAACCCTGCCGACACGATATTAAAAAGGAGGAGTCGCCACTAATCTTTTTTTAAGGTGTGACTAGTCACCTAAAGGCCACCTAAGCTAAGTAAAGTCCAAAGCTCGGCAATGGACCCACTAAACCTAAGGTCCGGTCTTGCAACCTAAATCTAGGTTCGGGAGTTGGTTACGCTTGGGGAAGGATTAGCACCCCCGAGTCGCCCGTCAAATGACGGTACCTCTAGTCTAACTAAAATCTAGTGGGTCCAAAAGAAAAATATGGTTGCTTTTAATCTTAATCTTTGATTATTATTCGAAAAGGGTTATGAAAGAAAATAAAAGCATTTTTTAAAATGAATGTCGAGAATTCGCAGAATATGACCGAACACCGTCGATCAATTCTGTCTCGATTCTCTTTCACTGTTTGTTCTCTTGTTGAATCTTCCGCACCGGGAAGAAATTTTGAAAATGCTGTGACAAAATCTTTTTACCACTTTCTGATTTTTGAAAAAAGCTTAATCAATTTTATTAATTTCCAAAATCTTCTTTTGGGATATCTTAACTTTTACTTTTTTCAAAATCACTTAATTGAAAACATTCTTTCTTCTTTGAAAATGCTTACATTGAAAACTCTTGAATTGCCCATTTCTTAATTTTGAAAATTGAATAAGAGAACATGATTAGAGAAAAAAACCTTTTTGAAGACACCTTTTATTGCCTCTTTTAATTTTCTGATTTTTCCCTTTTTTTGATCTTTTTCTAACTCTCGATTAATGCATGTATGAAGATGATGAATGCAAGGTCCGATTTTTAAAGTTGACTCACATAACCCGGGCTATTGAAAGCACTTCCCAGGATATATGCTCGGAGCCCCAACGCATCCCGAGAAGAGCCGTCTCATCCTCAGAGACATTCAGTGGCCCCGAAAACACGACCACTCACTGAATGCCCCTTGTTCGGAAGGGTTACGTTATCAACTGATTTTAGGAGGTGACATGATATGCAAACAGATATAATTAATGGCAAGTAAATATGATATGCATGCAATTAAGTTCTACTTTATCACTACTCTAAATTACTAAATTATTACAAACCAAGGCCTAACTAGGCCAATTAACTTAAATAACAAATGATTTAAAGGAGTGAAAGCCTAATGGTCAAATTGGACTGACTGGAGACATTTCTGCACATCAAGTAAAAGATTAGTAATATTCAGGAAAGCAAAAACATAAATGATGCAAAGCAGAGACTCAATTGCACAATCACATTATGAACACCACAAATCAAGGAGCAAATTGCAATCAAGACAAATAAAATCCAAGGTCAAGGACCTAATCAAACCAAAAAGCAAATCCAGGTTTCAATCAGGGGCCTAGGTGAACAAGGAAACAAGCTTGGGTCTTTATGTGAACTAAATTGAATATTTCAGGCACCTAATTGAACACAAAAACAAATCTAGGTCTTTAAATGCACCCAAATACAAGTTACCAAATTATCATGAACTAGGACATTTTCTTCAATTTAATATAAACTAAAAGAAATAAGTCTTTAAATCCAAGCTTTGATTTTTAGACTAAGATCAATTCAAATGGATTCAACAATCCCTCTTTGAGCTAATTTTGAACTAAATAATTAGACCTTTTAATTTAAAAACTTGGATTTTAAAATTAAGATTAGCTCTTAATGGTATAAAACCCAATTATCAAGCTAACTTTAATTTGAAAATCTAAGCTTTAAATCTAAGGATCCATTTTTATGCCCAAAATCAACTCAAAAAGTAACCATGAATCCATTTTTGAATCAATTATACTTTAAAAATCAAAACTTGAAACTAAAGGCTTGATTTTTCTTTCAAGTCTAAATTAAATTTAAAGGAAATAGCCATATTCAAAGCCCAATCATTTTTATCACATTATAGCAAACAAAGTTCCTAACTTTAACATAAAAATAGTAAATTTAAGCCTTTTGACATAAATCTTTATCAAAATAAACCATTAAAGCATAAATGATGAATATAAATCTAATCTATCATATTTTATTAATCAAAGACCAAACCTTTTCAATAAAACAACGAAACTTTTAGCAAAATCATCATTTAAATCAACAAATCATCACCATAACCACATAAACTCATGTAAATTAATTAAAAATGGCCCCATCAATCACAAAATTAAAACCAAAACAAAAAACACCAAACAAACAGGCCTCAAATCGCAACAAATAGGAACAAAGCGAATTCAATTGAAAAAAGGAAAGTGGGCTCACCAAAACAACGCCGTTTGGACTGAAAGCAGCTTATAACCCTATTCTTCCCTTCTTCTTCTTCTTCGACACCTTCTTCTTCCTCGCTCAAACTCTTCGACACTTCCTTCTCTCGAACCGATCAAAACCCTAGCCTCATTCTCTGCAGATTCTCTCTTAGCCTTCGAAATCCTTGTTACAACACAAATTGACCCTCCAATCCCGAACCCCAGAACTCGAGAACCCAAGAACCCTTAAAAACAAACACACAAACAAACTTTGGATTCAAAAAAAAAAACGAAATTGGAGAATCAAAGAGCGAAGGGACCGAATGGTACCCGAACCATCTTTCAAGGTGGGTTCTTTCAAGCACTGGTAGGAGCCCTCCTTTTTGCTCTTTTCGTTTTCTCCTCTCTTTTTTAAAAAAAAAAACTGAAAAATGGAGCTTTCAAATCACTTTTTCTCTCTCTAAAGTTTCAACTAATATTCCATTATGAGATTTTTTCACCCAAAATCAGATAGATTGTGTGTGTATTTTGTGTGTATCTGAATGGGAGAGATCGAGTGAATTTGAGTGAATGAATCTCGACAATTCTTTAGGTATATCGGGTATGGCTTTTTAGAGAGAGAAGCCCCAATTCTTGATGGAAGGGAGAGGGTTTATGATGGAAGCGAAAGAGAGAGAGAGAGAGAGAGAGAGCCAGAGAGAGAGCCCCATCTCTGAATTTTTTCTGTGTGTATATCCCCCCTCAACAACTCCCTGCTAGCTGTTATTTCTTTTCCCTTTTTCCCTTCTTTTTTTCCAACAAATTTTTTTTGTGTCTTTTTGTGCAGGTGGTTTCCGCGAAAAAGGGAACCTGAGTTGCTAATTCATTTCCTCCGATTGTATGAGCTGTCCCATAAAGGATAAGGTAAGGTATCCTTCTTCTCTCTCACAAACGAATTTTGGGTTTGTATCTGTTGTATGGCATGCTCACTGTATCTTTTTTTTGTCTTCTTGTGATCCTTCGTTTTGAGCTTCCTACCCAATTTGTGATTATTTGCATCATGTGGTTATTGGTTGCCCTGTCTTTGTTGGGTGTACCCTGTCTTGTCAAGTTTTGCTGCACCAAAGTTTGCTCATGGTGGGAACAAGATACATCTCAGTTTTTTCTAGTTTGGTGGGAATCTTGTGTGTCTCTTAGCGATATATTTTGATGCATTTCTCATGTGATTGACCCTTGACAAATTTGGCTTCCCCTGATCCTTGCTTGGATCCTTCCGATCCTTTGACTATGTAGCTTTAACCATTGCTCTTGATGCCATGTGCTTTGGTACCCTTCAATCCATCATGCATTTAGCTAGCTCTTATTGATTTTTAAATTATCACTGCTTGCATAAACCAATTTGGTCCTGATGTAAGTTGATCCTATATTTTTGCATCATGATGACTTGATGACCACTGTGGACATGATTCTGCCTTGCTTTTGTATGCACACTGGATATACTGCATTTCACTCCATACAATCCATTTCCCAACTCTCTGCCTTGTAAATGCATTGTTCTTACTCTTGAGCATTTTGCTGCATTTTCATGATTTTTGAATGGCAACATTGGCGCCTGGAGGCCAGGAATTCATCCTGCACCTCCTGTCCCGTTTTGCCTAAAGCAAACAGTCCCTTTTTTCCCCTAGGCTTGAAACTTGACCTCATGATCCCCTTCATACTATCTTGCCATGTTTTTTGGTGCAATTTTGCTACTTAACCTGTTGTTCTGTTTGTTGTCTCATTGCATGCCCTGAATGCTTTCCTTTTATGTTGTTGTATCGTTCCTGCACTCTCTGTTTATATATTTTGGTATCTCTGCTTGCATACTTGGTATCTCCACTAGCCCTAATTCAGGCCTACACCAATTAATGGTGTTTGGTCTCGGGCTTGAGGAGAAACAATTTGTTGCACATTTCTTCTCTATCAACTTGCAGGGCTATGATCCATTGAATGATGCAAGGGAACAACAAAGTGATCTAAAGGAAAAAGAAGACTTGCTGCCTTGAAGTCTTTTTCCAATCCTGTAAACATTTTTCATATGCCAAAAGGAGGAAGGAAGGAGAGCAACAAGAGATGTTTCCAACAAGAAATACTCTCTGATGTTATATCCCAAAGGAAACCATGTAATTGTAAACACAACTTACTATTTTTGATACTTTATTGCTTTTTGCACTGAAAATTGTAAATGTAAACACATTACCTTATTTTTTTGTATTTTATACTTATGCAAATGTTCCAAGGATAAATCCAACTAATGATTGCAATGCATGACTATGATTTACGATTAACATGTGCCATTAAATACCCATATGACTAATTAGCAAATGAAAAAATAACATGCCTAATAAGAAATGAACCAAAAAGTGCTTAATGTGATGGACATGCTTAATGAGAAATGAATGCGATCAATGAAACTAAATTGAACAAACTCAATAAAACAAGGGGCATGAAAATGCCATTTCAAGGCTAGACTTATTACTAATAAGGCCCAAGCTATGTGATTATAGTGCAACAATACTGAATTATTAAATGAAACTAACCCATGAAAAATGAAGAAATGCCAAAGGTGCCCATTAAGATTTTTTTGTTTTTTTCAAATGCAATCTGAATGACTAAAAAACTGAATTATCTAATCTAAATCAAAAGTGAACTTAAAATGACCAAAATACCCCTGAACATGCAAATGACCAAAATGCCCCTGGATGACCCTAATGCCAAATAAGAAATAAATTGATTTAAATTAAAGGATACAAGACAAAAATGGGTGTCTACACAGGCGGGTTCAAGTTTTGGCCTTAAGTCACTCGGGTTTTGGGTCATTCGGGTTTTGGGTTTTTCGGCTCTATGACTCGGATCAATTGGGTCAGCCTTGAACTTTTTAATGTTTAATTCTTAAATTTATTTAACATCTTTATTATTCGATTTATTTTACAATCGACTACCGATGAAGATTAGCAAACTGCATATACGGGGTTAAAGAGTTGACATGTGTCGCTTTATATATTAATTTTGAATATTAAATACATAATTAATTATGAAGTGGGAGTATGTGTTCAAATAAATATTGGTTATATAATATCCAAATTTATGTTCTTTCATTACATCAATTAAAATTATAAATTCATTAATAATATAAGTATCCATAAAAATGAAAATAAAATTACAACCCATACCGGTGAGATTATTAGTACGATAGTAAAACCTAAAAGAAAAAATTATCAAGAAATTACTAATTAATTATTACAAGCAGGGCGGCCTGCGCTTGCGCTGCAGTCATTTTCTTATTAGGGCTATATTTTTTTAGTTGTTTAAGTCGGTTAGAAAGAATATATTGTTTAAGTCAGTTAGAAAGAAGATATTGCATTGGCCGTAAGTTAATCAGTTAGGAGAAACTCATACATCGAAACAAATAATTCACATATATAAAGCAAAACACATGACCTCTCTTTCATTCTAAAAGTGCATTACCTAAATTCTACTCCATCTCTAGGTAATTCATCAAAATAAAGCTAATATTCTACTCCTCCATTTCTAAATAATTCATCAAAATAAAACTAATATTAATTGTTGCTTGAAGTGTATGTTGATTATCTAAAAAAACATAGTATGCTGCAGTCATTTTTTTAATCTTGATTGCAATTGTTAAATTAATGAACTCGGGTAGACACATTTACATCACTAATCCTTTGGAATTTCAACAGAGAAGTTGAACCGGTAAATCCTAATATCCACACACAATTAATACATAATTAAAACACACTTAATCATAAATACAAAAATAGTAAATTACAAAAAAGGGCAAGAGGAAAAGTAAGAAAGGAAATTCATCAAGGGCCTTTTTAGTCACCCGAAAAGTGAGAAAAGACCAAAAAAAGCCAAAAGGAGGCACCACATTAATCCTCAATTTGGCCTTTAAGTAATTTCCATAGTCACTAAAAATAATATATAGTATATATTATTTATTCATTATGTAAAAAAAACAAATTACTAATTATAAATTTATCATAAACTATTCCTAGAACTAATTTAATACTTATTTTCATATAATGAAATTTAGCAAATTTAATAAAATTATAACAATAATATAAATTTTATTGAATGAATGATAATTTAGAATGGTTAAAATTATAACAATTTGGATTTTATTGAATAAAACATAATTTTAATTTAAAATATTCTTGGGTCATTCGGGTTATGGGTTTGTCGGGTTTGGATAGGACAAGTTCGGGTCGTTTACTTTTTCTGGTCAAATCGGGTTCGGTTAGTTGGATGTGTTATCGAGTTTGGATCAAGTTTTGACCGCTTTACTTATAATTAATTTCAATTATTAATTTTTTTTTAATTTAAACACAATGGGTAACATGCAACGCACACGAAAGTGAAAACTAGTTATAAATTAAAGAGTCAAAATACCCAAGAGGTCCCTCTACTTACACAAAAAAATCAATTTGGTCCCTCTACAAAAAAAAGTGATCAATTTAGTCCCTCTACTTATAAGTTTGGGTCAATTGAGTCCCTAACCTCACAGAAGTCGTTAGTTGCTGACTTGTGTCGTCAAGCAATGACGTGTCTTGACACGTGTAATTTTTTAAATATTCTAGAAAATAATAATTTTTTCTCAACTTTTTTAATTTATTCATAAATACAAACACTTCCTTTCCCATCTTAAATGGATCAAACCTAACCATTTTTTGAGGAATATAAAGAACATCAAGAACATTTAAAACTAAAACCCAGCTGCCACCATGAACACCAGCGCCGACCATGAACACCACCGCCGACCATCGTCTACAGCCATAACTGTGAATCCTAGTCGCCGCCGGAATAATGAGAACTACTCGAAATTTCACTGACATTCCACCCATAACATGAATCAAAGCCTCCAATCTCTGTCACAATGAGCAAATCCGACCACCCTTTAGATCTCAAAAAAATAGATAGGCATTTATTTTTCTCTCTCCTCCCTAGGGGAGAGCAAAGTCTGCCCGAGACCGACCGAGCCAACCGAGCCGACAAGTCTGGGGCTCGGCGACTCGGTTTCCATGGCTATTTGAAGGGTCGGTTTGAAACCGACCGACTGCAGGGAAAGCTCGGCTCGGTGCTCGGCCTAGAATTTTCTTGGCTAAAAGCCGACCGAGCACGACCGAGGTGTCTTAATTATATATTAATATATAATATATATACTAAATCTTTCTCTCTTCCGTTTTGTTTATAATTATTAATATATTAGTTTAAGTTTTCTATATAATACTATATATTATAATTGGAATTAGAAAAAAAAAATAAAAACCCTTATTTCTTGTTCTCCTTTCTCTCTCTTCCCTCTCGAAATCTTGTTCAGCTTTTCTCTTCTTCTCCATTCGCTTCTCCCCTCTGATTTCAGCCTCAAACCTCACCTCAAACCCTTTCTTTGATCCAAATTTGATTGGAAATGTTGTATTCTTCCATCAAAATCAATTACCCCAAAAAATCGCACTTCTTCTCTTATTTCTCATCAAAATTTCGAACCCCTTGAAGGCTTGAACCCTAATTTTTTGTTTTCCATTTTTAATCCCTCCTGCTTCTTGTTTCCCTTTCGAACCTGACCCTTTTCTAAACTTCCGCTTCACTAGCATCCATGTCCCATAAATTTGCTTTATTGCTTAGATGGCATTACTTCCCTACTCGATTGACCTCCATCAACGGTTTCCCCCTTCTTGACATTGTCAGTTTGTGTAGCAGGAGCTATCGGCTTTGATGGGCATCTATCTTAACAATTCCATAAGAGAAAGAAAGCGTATGGTGTGCCTCATACTCAATTGCCTCAGCTAAGGTTAGTCATCTTGGTTCATCTCCTAAATCTTCAAATGCACAGTGTTGTTTGGTCAATTGGCTCAAAGCCAAAATTGGAGATGAAGGTGAATTCAGGAAATTGGATGCAGGTATACAGTATTGGGATGCATATGAGGGTGAATTTCATACAGGAAATGCTCAAAAAGTGGTGATTTAGGCTTTGCCTTTAAGTTGTTCGATGAAATGCATGACTGATTTTGTGGTAGTAGATTATAGAGATAAAACCGATAACCGACCATAACCGACCGAGCCGACGTCGGTCGGTGATATGCGGTTGCAATAGTCATCGGGTGGTTGTCGGTTACAATATATCACAATTAAAAACCGAAAAAAAAACCGACCCATGAAACCGAAACCGACCGAAACCAAACCATACTCTCCCCTACTCCTCCCAATCTACCGCCAATTCACCACAATGACTTCCAAATCCAGATTTTGATCTGTCTCTCATCAAAGCACATTATTTCAATGGAGACAACATGGACCACCATAAATCTTTTTGAGAAACCTTGGGATTTTATCTAAATCTGATATTTGGATCTTGGTTCAACTTGGAATTTGAGTTGGGAAGGGACTGAGTTGAGTTCATGTTCAAAAGCAAATTTATTTTTTCTTTAAACATGCTTGCTTTCCATAAACCAAATCTTCATCTTTGTCTAGAACATAAGGCTAAAACTTGTTTCCACTTGTGGTTGGCGGTTTGGAATCATGGCCGGTAAGCTTTTTTTCCACTTTGCTCCTTGTCCATGAATGGAACTTGAAGCTTGCCATGGATGAACTTGAAGAACTAGATTTCAAACCATGGTGAGAAAAAAATGATTTAACAAGAAATAAAATAGTGGGCTTCTTAACAAAAACATGGTGGGCCCTTAAAAAGGAAATATTTATTTTTATTTCATTTTTAAATGATTTTTTATTTTTCAAAAATACATAATTACATGTGTCTGTTGATGTGACACCACTTAACGTGACACGTCAGTAAGATTAAATGGCCCCAATTTACACTGTTATTGGTTGGACTTAATTGATCTAATTTGACAAATAGAGGGACTAAATTGATCATTGTTGCTAATTAAAGGGATTAAATTGATCGGTTTTTTTCTAGAGGGACCAAATTGATTTTTTTGTGTAAATAGAGGAACCTCCCAGATATTTTGACCTAAATTAAAGTTATGGTTACACTCATTGATAACTCCCTTTTTTTTTCTAATTAAACCCAATTTGCTAATTGTTTTACTTGGTGTTTTAACCGTTTTAGGCTGAGGCCCACTCACATAACATAACAGTGTTTGCGCCTCCGCCTTCCGTCCATTGCATTCATTCCGTTCCAGAAGCGAAAAGGGATGCTGAGTTGTTCAGTTCGCAGCCTGCGGAGGCTAAGATGTTGTTGTAGTAACAACAAGTTATCGTCTTTTGTGGTGTCGTCGGCAAAAGATTGTCCCGGTAGTAGGAATATCTCCGTGAGTAAACCCCAAAACCTTCCTTTGTATAGTAATAGTAGGAGTAATATATTTGAAATTAGTGAGAGACAGAGACAGATTCAGATTCAAAGCAGCCGACGGCTTGTACATACAGAAACAGATGCATATCTGGCAATAGACTTGGCATTGGACTCTGTGGTGAAGATCTTCACGGTTACCAGCAGCCCCAACTATTTCCTTCCTTGGCAGAATAAGTCACAACGAGAAACCATGGGCTCAGGTAACTTTTGTTTCATATCCATTACTACTACATAACATGATTTGATTCTTCAAATTCTCAATGATAATTATTCTTGTAGGATTCGTTATTCCGGGAAAAAAGATTCTTACCAATGCTCATGTGGTGGCTGATCATACTTTTGTACTTGTTAGAAAACACGGCTCTCCCACTAAATACCGAGCCGAGGTTCAAGCTGTTGGTCATGAATGTGACTTGGCTATTCTTGTTGTTGAAAGCCTCGAGTTCTGGAAGGGTATGAACTTCTTGGAGCTTGGGGACATTCCATTTCTGCAAGAAGCTGTTGCTGTTGTTGGGTATCCTCAAGGTAACCCTAGAGAGCAGAATCAATTTTCTTTTTCTAGTTTTTAGTCCCCTGTTTGAGTAAATTGTGCTTGTCACATACCACAATCTAATTGATAGCTGGTTGCATTTCTATATGTCTCCCATTGGACTTAGGTTTGATTAAGACTCTATTTAACAATATTAAACTACCAGCCATGTCTGTATTGATGAGGCATCACTTTATAATGATCGCTAAATGTTAGTGCTGCTGCTGAGATCCTATTGTGCCATTTTTTGTTACTTTCATTTCTTAGGCCTTCATCATAAGTCTTCACCTTAAATGTTTTAAACCTTGCCTGGATGCAGGAGGGGACAACATCTCGGTTACTAAAGGTGTTGTTTCCAGAGTGGAGCCTACACAGTACGTACATGGTGCTACCCAGCTGATGGCAATACAGATAGATGCAGCTATAAACCCAGGAAACAGTGGAGGCCCAGCAATCATGGGAAATAAAGTCGCGGGTGTAGCTTTCCAAAACCTTTCAGGTGCTGAGAATATTGGGTGAGTTGTGAGTTTGCATAGTTATTTTCTGTATGTAATGCCATTTCATTTATATTTTTCGTTATCTAACATGATTGTTTGATACTTATGATGATCAATCCTTTTTTCTTTTTTCCTATTAGGGTTCTTACAATATTGTACTCTATTTGGTTGGATCTTAACCACTTGCATTTCTCTTGTTGGTGCTCCAATTTTCCTCAGATACTATTGATAGCACATCATAAACGTTATCCAATCCTGTTATTAATCCTGATGTAATGCTAACCACCCTTAGGAAACATGTAGTATGCATGTTTAACTTGTTGCCTGCATATGTTTTTACTCTTTTGCTATCAATCAGTGCCTTGGCCATGCATCATGCAACAAAAAGACACAAGAATGGAAAAAAACAATAGAGAAGCCATTTAAGATTTACTAGATGCTAGCCATTTCGGCTATGACAATTGGAAGGAAGCTTTAATTTTATATTGTACTCGAAACAATGCTTTTAAAATTCAAAGTTCAAAGACTATATGTCCTGATGTTCCAATAATATGATATACTGTAGCATTCTGCTCAGGGGTGGAACCAGGATTTCATGTTGTGTGTGTTGGGGGGGGGGGGGAGGGCAATGTACAATACATAAATACATGTATGTGCTTACACATACATATTTTATTATTCTTATTACAAATACATAGTACTAGTAAATACTGTTAGAAATATTGGTTTTAAATTTCAAACTTAGCATACCTACAAATCATATTTAGTTCATAAATTGAGAATAATCATGTTGTCTATATAAGCATTGGCCATTGATGATATTTGGAGGAAACATTGCATCTATTAATCTTAAAAAACCTACTTCAAACTATATATATAAATATAAACTTTATAATTTGGGGGGGGGGGGGGGGATGCCCTCCTCAAGAGTATATGTAGTTCCGCCCCTGATTCTGCTATTAAAAGTTAATAAACTTGGGTGTTGTATAGCATGTACCAACTGATGTTAGAATAACATACATAGATATAACAAACCCAAGCCAGGCATGTCTAGCTTATAAAATTTTTTAAAACTGGAATTCACTTTTTTGTCAATCAAATCAAAAGCATTATATGAACAATTCTCTGACTTTATTATTATTTGATTATTAATTCATTTGCCATGATCTGCAGCTATATAATTCCTGTTCCTGTAATAAAGCATTTTATAACTGGTGTGGAGGAAAGTGGAAAATATGTCGGATTCTGCTCAATGGGTCTATCATGCCAGCCTACAGAAAATGTCCAACTCCGTAACCACTTCAAAATGCAACCTCATATGACTGGTGTACTTGTGAGCAAAATTAATCCTTTGTCCGACGCGCACAGAATCCTTAAAAAAGATGATATCATCCTTTCATTTGATGGTGTGCCTATAGCAAATGATGGAACTGGTACTTGCTTTGTAGTCTTTTACTTTTTTATTTTTGGTAAACTTAATTGAGTTTCAATATTTTCCCCATGAGCATTTTCAGGCATGATTGACACTAAAAATCCATAATTCGTCATAATTACATTATCTGGCACCAATGTATATATAACATTGAAACCATTTTTTTTACTGTGCTCATTTCATTCCTTGAAATGTGATTATAATTATCCTGAGGTTTTCTTAAGGGCACATACCCTTCAGACTATAAGGAGGAAAACTTGTTTGTTTCCTGGAAGTGAGATGCTTCAGGATAGAAATTCCTTTTGCCTTTTCTTTTTCATTGTGGATAATATTTTTCTATGTTGGTTATTATCTTGGTATTCATAATTTTCCTTTGTGTTTCTAAAGTTGGAATTCTAATTCACATAACTAGTGGAATCTAATTCACATACATTGCAGTTCCTTTCCGAAACAGGGAGCGGATAACATTTGATCATTTAGTGTCTATGAAGAAACCCAATGAAACTGGGCTGGTTAAAGTCTTGAGAAATGGTGAAGAGCATGAATTTACCATCACCCTTCGACCTGTGAGTAATTGTTCTACATATGTCTTAAATTCAATAATGTCTGGTATATATGCAAATTAAGTGAAACTGCATTGATGAAAGTCTTGAGGAATGTTAAGGACCTTGGCCTTTCTTTTTCATTTTAATGACAAATGCCCTTCAATATAAGAAATTATTTAGATCAATTGGCAGAATAGATTGCATACTGACTTTTGTGGGCAATTTGCCCCTGTGAACTTAAAAATTTATTGAAAATATATAGAAACAGTGGAAATTTTATATCCCCTTTTACCCTCACAAAATGGCCATATAGATCAAAAAATATTGAGCATATAAATCTTCTTGAGTTACCAGTGAAACTTATTTTAGAGTTTAGACTCAATGAAAATTCCAATAGAGTGAAAATCTCCAATAATTATTTTATGTACCCAATACCATACATACATACATGCATACAAAACAAAGTAGTTCAGAGCAGCAGAACTATAGAATTAGCAGGGATACAGGATCATGCTTTTTTTTTACCAAAGTCCAACAACAAATTATTTGAAATTATAACTATGCTAAAAACTATATTATGCAATGATCTTTTCTATTTCTGTTTGCAATGTACAACTTGTATGCATTAGTGCATAGGGTACTCTAGTGCTCAAAAGGAGATTCTATATTGGAGACCTAACAGCCAACCCATCTTTATAAATAGTTTGATCATGCTGCACCTGCATTATCAAGCTCTAGAAGGCAGGGGTTTTTGAATGCCATTCAGAATAGAGCAAATGCTTTACTATACAGGACTACCCATAGATTCTTTAAATTTAGCTTGATAGTTTGACATTCGTGATACTGGAAGAATTAGGAATGCTTTGACCGTCAGAAAGAAGTTGTTTAGAGATGAAGCTTACAACTAAGAAATAGATAAAGAAGAGGAAGTAGAACAGAAGGAACTATCAAGACGTATATAGGACATTAAGAATTTCTTTTTCACAAGATTTTACATTTCAAACTCTAATTATTTGGCATACCCATCAAATTCACCGGCTTATATGCACAGATCTCTACCCAGAGAAAATATATTTTTCCAGTTTATTAACCCCTATTTAGACACTAGCTGAGGGTGAAATAATCTAGTACATCACCTGTTTAAATGTAATGAACCATATCCATGTAGAAGAACCACCACAAAATTGGAGGAAGAAGTTTTTTATGTCAGTCTAGGGACTATAGATGATTACCCTTGTTACCTCTGATCAGGTTTGTTAAGTACTGGCTAGAGGCCCAAGAAATGTTGAAAACTAGGATATTTCCACTGGAAGAAGAATATGATTGTGCTTTGGATGGCCTAACATAGCTATCAAGACATAGTGTATTTGAGATCGGTGATGTTCCTGATCCAGAATCATTGTTATGCTTTTTGTTGCTTGCTGATGGCATGTGTCTTTCCTATGGCAACGCCTCCCACAAAAACTACAGAGGGAAAGTAATAAAGAACGCATAGAATTGTGTGCTACAATTTGTTTTCTCCTTTCTTGCACCTAAAACGAAAACCATAACTATTAGTCCTAATGAAAAGCATCTACGATCAAGCATGGACACTGATACTGATTATTTGGCTAAAAGGGTTTCGTACCGTTTCTTCTGGCAATTCTATGTTGATATTTCATCAGCTTATAAATTCATTAAAGTGATTTTAGTGCTTCAAACAGTTTTCATTAAAGATGTTTTCTGACTGCTATAATTCAAAGTAACGAAAGAAAGAAAAATCATCTACTTTTATATTTTGCATGATTGCTGATGAAATTAATCTTGATTTTTACATCATACATTTATTAGCATGTTATATTTGATTTTACAGTTGCAGCCACTGGTTCCAGTTCATCAATTTGATAAACTTCCTAGTTATTACATTTTTGCCGGGCTTGTCTTTGTTCCGCTAACCCAACCATACCTACATGAGTATGGGGAAGACTGGTATAATACTTCACCGCGTCGACTTTGTGAACGTGCTCTAAAAGAGTTGCCCAAAAAGGCTGGGGAACAACTTGTAATCCTGTCTCAGGTTTGTACTATACACTTCTCTGACATCATCAATACATAATGATTTATTTAATAATAAATTTCATAGTTTGTCAAATTAAGTTAAATGAAAGACGAGCAATATATGTGTCCTGGATTATTGAGCTAAACAGAAGCTTCATTTGTCTTTGGAAATATTTTTCCTATCAAATCTAGGATGCTACTGTTTTTATTTCTTATTATCTGTGGCAATTGTTAGTCTTGAATAAATATTAGCTGAATCTAAAAATTTGGTAAATTTCTTAGTTTTTTTCTCCCCTCGAAAGTAGGTGAAACTTAATCAACGTACTGGGTTTAATCACAAAAGCAAAGTATTTGTCATGTTCTATGTGCTTTTGCTTTCTTGACAAGCAGTTATTTTATTCAGGTTTTGATGGACGATATCAATGCAGGCTATGAGCGTCTTGCAGAATTACAGGTTATCATCTTTCTATTTGCATCATCTATGTTTAATATAATTGTTTTCAGCTCCCTACAAATCCAATAACTAGCATGGCTGTGTGTGTATGTCCTCATAGTATGTTTCCCTTTTTCCGTATAGTCTGTGGGGGTTTTGGAGAGTTGGAGGGATCAAGGGGGCTAAGAAACTACTAATTGGAGGGCCGACTCACCTGTAGCACCCTCTCTTGTTGCAGCCAGAGTAGCTAATATATCTTTATTAAAAGCACTTTAGTAAACAGGGTTGCTATGCATCATATCCTAGGAAATCACTAGCATAAAACTGGTGTCCTTGTAAATCTCATATCATATGTTAGGTAAGACGGTGGTAATTATATACTAACTGTTTGCATTAAGAGCAATATTATAGTTTGATTAAGCCCAAACTGATATGGGATGGGTAGGATATCAAGGTTTATAGCAGTATTTTAAATGTCAAATTTTGAAGAAAACAAGAAATATTGAATATAGCAATGAGAAAAACAAGAATGACCATGAAACATTGCTCCTTGGGCTACTTGATTGCATCACACGAACAGGAAGAGAGCAAAAAAGGTAGGCTTCACTCTTGGGATCACTTTTAGGGCTACTTGATTGCATCACACAAACAAGAAGAGAGCGAAAATCGTAGGCTTCACACTTGGGTTTCTCCCAAACCAACTTGCGGAGTTTCATTTCATCTGACTCTCTGAAAATAGGAATAATGCTTTAAAATTTTCTCATACTATTGTTTATATCAATAGAATGAGGGCATTGATTTATATAAATTCCTACCAACTCTATGTAGAAGTGGCAAGTAGGACCTTAAAATTTTGTTGGACTCTAAATAAAACTAACATGTTAACATAGAAGAAAACGTAATAGGAGAATCTGAGATCTTAAACCCTAATATAACTGAAATTTGCAAATATAAGTCTTAGTCCATATAAAATTACAATGTAGCCCAATAAATATAATGAAGTAAAAAAATCTTAAGTTAATCTTTGAATTAGCTCTTTTGCGTTTTGCATTGATTCTGATCATGGGTAAATAGTGGTTACAAATACCATGACAATCTAATTAGGGTCAGATGGCTTTTTTGCATAGGGAATATTTGTAGGGAATGATAAGACGATAACAAGTTGTTGACCAACTCACTTTGATGTTTTATACTAATGCTGTTAGTGAGTTTGCATTCTAAACATACGGTTTTACCATGTAATTATGTATTTATTCTTATAGGATGCATGCAGGGTTGATTTCTTTTCTAAGAAAAATGAATTATGTGCTAACGGACAGGTGAAGAAAGTCAATGGAGTTGAAATCGAAAATTTAAAGCACTTGTGCCAGCTCGTGGAAAATTGTAGCACGGAGAGCTTGAGATTTGATTTGGATGATGACAGGGTAGTTGCATTAAACTATAAATCGGCCAGAATTGCTACTTCCAGAATTCTACAACGTCACAGAATACCATCCCACATGTCCAGCGACCTTTTAAGGGAACACAACAACTCAGAAATTGAGTTACCCTGTCCAAGTGAAGCTTCAGTCTAAGTTGGTGATCGGGCAACCATGAAATTGGGTTGGCTTAGAAAATTTTGGTTTTCTAATTCATTTGTTGTATACTTGTACACATGTAGCAATTTAATTTACAAAGCAGTGTAGGTATTGTATTTCGATTTTCAGCACATCTGGGACTACAGCCGGATTCAAGTTGTAGCTCAGAAGAGTTGCCGGGATTTGCAGTTTTCTCATGGAAATGGAGGTATTTTACGCACATTTTGCTGGTTATTATTATCATTTTAGTAATGAGCAGCAAATGAAGATTTTGGGTTGGCTTTAATAATGCACAGTTGGATTCTTAATCTATTATATATCTTATATATATAGCAGACTGAACTAGGAAGTGGCTTTAAAAAAAGGCTTGGAAAATCCAGTTGCTTAATTATATTCTTTTCCTCTGCCTGCGGTGGGAAGGGAGTTGACTTAGCGGTAAGCGAAGAAAACAAGATTCTTGAACAATCAAGAAATCTTAGGTTTGAGAAACAATCTCAATTTTGGGAAATCTTCCACAAAAGCTTTATTTAGAGAAAAATAGAATTCAAGAGTTGTGTTTAATTTCTAAACTAAAAGGCCTTTATATAGGCAAACTAAATACCTAAGTCCAAGTCAACATAGGATTAGGAAAATAAAAGACTAAATCCTAATTAAACTAGGAATAATTAAAATAGCAAAAAGAAATAATTAAACTAAAATAACATGTCCTGCGTCAATCCCCTCCACTTAAAAAGAACTCGACCTCGAGTTGATCTCCAGATACAATGGCTCCTCGGAAGAATGAAACTCGTACAGATCAGCAACATTGAAGGTCCTTGAAATGCCCCAAGTTTCTGGTAAGTCAATGACATAGGCATTGTCATTAATCTTCTTCAGCACCTTGTACGGACCATACTTCTTCGGCTTCAATTTGTTGTAAGTGCCAATAGGGAACCTCTCTTTCCTCAAGAACACCATGACTTCATCCCCTTCCTTGAACACTAACTCCCTCCGATGTTTGTCAGCAGTAGCCTTGTACTTGGCATTGGTTTTTCTCAACCTTTGCTTCACCTCGGCTTGAACCTCTTGAACTTGCTCGGCTAGTTTTCAGCAGCAACACTAACACCAGGACTCTAGGAAGTTTCACCAAATCACAGCATGATTTGGACTTTGC
>AWUE01023794.1:0-14988 GCA_001974825.2 Corchorus olitorius
GGCCATTGGAGATCATTTGAAGCCCATTGGAGACCATCATCAAAGGAATATTCCCATCGATTCCAAGTTGTGCACTCTTCTTGAAATCGATGAGCATTAGGTCATTAGAATTGTAATTTGGCCATTGTGGGCTTTATTCTATCTTTAATTAGCTTATTTTTAAGTTTGGATGTTATTTGGGTTGGGCCTTGTTTGACTAAGTCCAATCCTTGTTTAATTATGTCTTTATTTCCTTTTCCTAGTTGGGTTTGGACTAGTTTTACCCTAGGCCATATATTTGGACGAAAATTAGGTTATTTTTCTAGATCTAGGGCATCGCCCTATGCCTATATAAAGGCACCAAACCCCTCTTGTAAACATAAGTTGAGTTGATTAATAAAATTGAGGTTTTACACCCAAATTGATTATCTTAGCTTCTTTGTTCTAGTTTGAGCAAAACTTAGGGTTCTTCTATCTTGTAGAG
Source organism: Corchorus olitorius (assembly GCA_001974825.2). Lineage (NCBI taxonomy): Eukaryota > Viridiplantae > Streptophyta > Magnoliopsida > Malvales > Malvaceae > Corchorus > Corchorus olitorius. The sequence goes on from AWUE01023794.1 coordinate 464, forward strand.
TCCTAGCAAACAATTAAGTTGTGTTGCTTGATTGTTTGTGAATCTTGTGTTCTAGAGTTAACAATTGCAGGTCTAATTGGAGACTTTGGGCCGACGAAAGAAGAGGATTCACCTTGTGAAGGTCATCGACATACACATCTAGAAGTTGAGGAAGTTCAAGTCGACTTTGATAGATATTCAAGGCTAGATTTGAATCTAACACAACTAGATTCGTATCAGAAAAGAAGTGTTTCAAATGCCATGGATTCGGCCATATTGCTTCTGATTGCCCAAATCGCCGAGTTGTTGCTTTGATTGAGGAAATTGATGATGATAGTGAAAGGAGTGAGTTGGGGGCCGAAAAGGCACATGAAGATGAAATACTTGTCCATGCTGACCAGGGGCAATCTCTTGTTGTTCAAAGAGTTCTCAATATCACTCAAGCTAGCCCGGGAAAAGATTGGAAAAGAAAGAATGTTTTCCATACCCGATGCACTTGCCAAGGTAAAATTTGCATGGTGATTATTGATAGTGGGAGTTTTGAGAACTTTGCTTCGAAAGAGATGGTTCAAAAGCTTGGCTTGATAACCATTCCTCATCCCACACCATACAAGTTGAGTTGGTTGAAAGATGAATCCGATTTGAAGGTAACATTTAAATGTCAAGTCGCTTTTTCCATTGGTAAATCATATTCGGATGAAGTTTGGTGTGATGTAGTGCCTATGAATGCTTGTCATTTGTTACTTGGGAGTCCGTGGTTATATGATAGGCATGTTATTTATGATGGTTATGCTCACACTTACTCCTTGAAGAAAGATGGCCTAAAGATCACATTAGTTCCATTAAAGCCTAATGCAACACCTACACCAAAAATGGAAAGTTTGTTGATGTCAAAGGGAAGCCTTGCTCTTTATGCTCATGGAGGTACTACAAAATTTTTTCAACCAGGGGAGAATGACACGGGAGTGTCCCATATGAGTCATGAAGGTGATTCGGGTGAGGAAGATGAAATTAGTAAAGCAAGCACCATGCCATGTGAGCACCTTGCTTTAATGACATGTCACTTTAAATGGGACCAAGGAAGCCACGTTGGATGGAAGCTAGCACCTCTCCAAGTTGATGCTCATGTGGAAGCAAGCACCTCTCATTCTTTGGTGGTGAGCTTCGACCGATTCAAAACACTTGGTGGTGATTTCTGTATCCTTGTGTAACTTGAATCCGTGTGCTTCAACCTTTATTTTCTTGTTGGTGACACCCCTTTAAATAATCGAAATACTTCATTTCCTACCTTTCTTGTTGCATTTTGGTGTTTAAATTGATTTTAAACACTTGAGTAAAAATTTTGTTTTCATAGCAACTCTTGAAATCTCTTACTTTGAGCCATCCCCGTATCATCGAAAATATACATCTCAAAGTCTGATTTCATTGAAATCAAATTTCTTCGTAAAGTTATTTTGCTTTTCCATGCATGCGCATAAAACGGGTGTCTACGTCTTTGCACATTTCCTTACGAATAGAAAGTATACAAAGTGCTCTTTTATAAACTTCCCATTAGTCAGAAAATGCACAAAGAGGGGCAGTTGTAGACACCCATTTCTGTCTTATAGCCTTGAATTTAAATCAACTTATTTCTTAATTGGCATTAGGGTCACCTAGGGGCATTTTGGTCAATTGCACACCCAGGGGTGTTTTGGTTATTTTAAGTCCATTTCTAGCTTAGATTAGCTAATTCATCTTTAGTCATTTAAATTGCATTAGAAAAACCCAAAAAATCTTAATGGGCACTTTTGGAATTTCTGCGCTTTTCATGGCCTTCTTAGCAATAAGTTTAGTCTTGAAATGGCATTTTCATGTCCCTTGTTTTACTAAGTTTGTCAAATTTAATTTCATTGATCTCATTCATTTCCCATGAGGCATGTTCATCACATTAAACACTTTTTTGGTTCATTTCTTATTTGCATTTGCTAAATTTAGTCATATGGGTATTTAGTGGGACATGTTAATTATAAATCATTGTTATTCATTGCAATCAATAGTTGGATTTATCCTTGGTACATTGTGCATAAGTATAAAATACAAGAAAGTAGTAATAATAATAAGCAAAGTAATTTGTTTCCTTCTTCTCTCTAAAAATCATAATTTTTTTTATTTTCACACTAAAAATTCTTCTTGATTTGCTTCTGTCAATTCCAATTAAGTCCTTTGCAACAAAGAAGAAAGTTTTTTTGTTTTGTTTATTAGTGAAATCATGGCTCTGTTCCGAGTGTCTCTGCTTCTTTTGATCCACATTGCTCTGCTTTCAAGCCTTTGTTTTGCTGAAGACCCTTATGTCTCTTATGATGTTAAAGTCACTTACATTATCATATCCCCACTCGGTGTTCCTCAGCGAGTTATAACAGTTAATGGGAAGTTTCCTGGTCCTTTTGTTGAGGCCACAATTAACTACAATGTGGCTGTTAATGTCTACAATCAATTGGATGCAAATCTTTTGATGACTTGGTCAGGAATTCAAATGAGGTGAAATTCATGGCAGGATGGTGTACTTGGAACAAATTATCCAATTCATCCCAAAAGGAATTTCACTTACAACTTCCAAGTGAAGAATCAGATTGGGAGCTTCTTTTATTTCCCATCACTCAATTCTTAGAGAGCATCTGGTGGCCTTGGTCCTATTATTAATAATGATAGGAAGGTTATTGCAATTCCTTTTGCACAACCGGATGGTGATATTGTCATCATAATTGGTGGCTGGTATACTCTAAACCACATGGCATTGAGAATAAGACTTGACTGTGGTTAATAACTTAGGATGCCAGATGGAGTTCTTATTAATGGGAAGGGATTTTTCAGGTAGAACACAACTCTTGTACCTGATGGTATTGACTATGAAACAATCAATGTTGATCCAGGTAAAACTCATCGCATCTGTGTGCATAATGTTGGGATATCTACTAGTTTGAACTTCAGAATCCAGGGCCATAATTTGTTCCTAGCAGAAACTAATAGGCACTATACAATACAATCGAATTTCACCAGTTTTGACATTCATGTGGGACAATCATATTCCTTTTTAGTTACCATGGATCAGAATGCAACAACTGATTACTACATTGTCACAAGTGCTAGATATGCCAATGAATCGGTTTGGCAAAGAGTTACAGGTGTGGCCATATAGCTGATCTTATCCCCAAATACCAGAGGAAGGTTCGGGAAAACGGATAGGATGGGATAGCTCATGCTTCTCTTCCTCACCTGCTCCCAACAGAAGAGAAAAAGGATCGCTGAACCAAAAGGGAAAAGAAAACCGAAAAGAAAAATTTTTGAAAGGGGGGGGATTGGAGGTTTCTTCAAATCGCTTTTTCTCACCATCTTTCTTCGATTTTTTTCAAGAAAAAGCAAAGAAGCAAGAGTAAAGGAAAGCCTGGCAGTGAATGAACGAGCCAAGTCCTTGGATTTAACTCGAATATCACTTTGCTTTTTACTCTTAGTTTCAAAAGTTTTAAGGAAACAAATCCTACGGTTTTTTTTTTGGAATTTAGAGGGGTTTCAGTGATGAGGTCTTCGATTGGTTGATTTAAAAATCAATTTAGGTTGGGGTGCTGTTCTTTAGAGTCAATTAACAGATTTGAGAGGTGTTTGCAGTAGGGTTCTTAGCAACAAGAAGAGGCTATCGAAATAAGGGAAGAAAAAGAAGACTCGGTTAAGAAGGGGTAGCTGGGCTGAACGACGCCGTTTTAATCGGTAAGATTTCTTTTCCTTTTTAATTTAATCCTTTAGTTTATGATATCATGCAAATTGGTGCCGCATGTTTGCTGTCTTGGTCAATTTAAGGCTTGTTTTCTTGATACTTTATGCTTTTCTTTGATTTAAATTGGGTAATTCTTGAATATTCATGTTTTTATGATAATTTGGTCTCAAAGGTGTCAATTTGATGTATAAAATGATGAATATGTTTAAGATTTTTGAATTCTAGTTTAAAGAAATTGTTTTTTTTAAACTAAGCATGAGAAATTGAGATTAGGGCTAAATTCAACATGATAGAGAGCTCGAATTCACTTGGAATTTTTTCCATAGTCTTATGGAGATAGTCTAAGCCTATTGGTGAAATTTTAGTTAATTCTGAGATTGTTTGCAACTTTTGCATTCTTTTCAGTTAAGGACATATGGCTTTCTCACCCCGGTTTAAGCCATTTTCTTAATTAATTATTATTTTCATGATTTGAAGAGCTAAATATGGTTAAGTATGAATAATTTCATGGCCTTGGTATTCAAAGTCCAAATTATGATGTCAATTGGCCACTACTTAGTCAAAATAGCTAAATTCAGCACAAAAGAAGCAACGAAGGCCTGCTGCAATGTGATAGGAAGAAGGAAGAAATATCATCAACCACCCAGGAGGCAGATTTCCATCTCCCATCCAAGCAATGTGGTGCCCTGAAATCTATTTTCCTCTCTCCCTAGTAGTTGGAAGCAATCAGAAGAAGAAAGAAGCTTCACAACACATTCCTAGAAGCTGTCATCTACCTAGGAGGAGGAATTCGCCTTCTTCAGCGAAGCAAGCCCATTAATGCTAAAGCTCATACCGCCCCCTATATAAAGGGAGGCCATTCTCAGGTTTCAGGCAGATTCCGCATCTCAAACATTTCTCCCGAAAAAAAAAAAACCAGCTCCTGCAGCTACAAACTTGCTCCGCGCAAAAAACCAAGCTCCGTGCTTATTCTCTCTGGCTCTGCGCCATTTTCACCTTGTTTATCACGAGTTCTTACTCGTTTCCTTGTTTAGATCTTGTCTCAGGGCAATCAAACACTCTTTTAGTGTTTTTCTCTTGTTTCAATCTTGTCTTCGGACATACAAACACTGTACACGTGTTTTTTCATTCAGAAATAACAAATCAAATTGTTATTTTCTCTTCAATTTCAATTGTAATCAAAGCAGATCTCTTAGATCTGATCTAGTTAGAGAAAGGCCCAGTTATGAGAGGTAGTTTTGTACGGATCCAATGATTTAAATGCTCCGGTGTGACTTTGATCCAGTCCCCACAATCACAGATTTGTACGGATCCAATGTACGGATCCAATGATTTAAATGCTCCGGATCTTTTAATCTGCTGCTCCGCGCTCCAGATCCAGTTCTTTACAACCTCTTTGTCAATTTCAGCAACTTGACTGGCACGCCCCTATGCTGTCATAAAGAATTCTCCACGAAAACTCTAGGAAGAGATTTTTGGCGCAACATCTCTTTTTGGCACGCCTGGTGGGACAAGTACACTTACTCTCTCCCTCTCTAGCGTCCCTCTCTCTCCTTGTCTCTCTACCTAGTCGGCGATCCCCGACTTCACTCAAAGGTCCACACCAACTCACTTTCCTTGACGCCTGAAGCAGGACAAGACAGCAGATCTTTCCTCCTCCAACGCCTCAAGGTATAATTTTCTTTACTTTTTCTCTCCCTCTCCTTTCTTTTCTAAGTCCTACCAAGTGGCAAACATGCCACCTAAGGTTGCTGAAGGTAGATCTAGCCATGTTATGCAAACCAGAAGCAAAAACGTGGCTGATCCTTCACAATTACCTTTGGAATCTGATTCAAAGGTCTTGTTGCAATACCTCACTAAAGCCATGAATGAAATTTCTTTGGCACAGGAGCAAAGGATGCAGCAACTTATGAGATCTATAGATCAGATGAACAAATCTCATGACCAACTTAAAGAGGCTAATGACTCATTTAAGGAGCAGATGGTTCAAAACCGTGAGAACATCCTGACTCAGATTGGTCAAGTAGAAGATAGACTCGGGGGGCAAATCCAACAAATAGCCCAAGATCCGAGACAAGTTAACCTGCTTGCACTTCTCCCTCCACCTGGGGCGCCACTTGCTATCAATGGTGCCAACCAGGTGAGAGTTCCACCTCAAGTGGAGATAGTTGGTAATAACAACTTACCACCTCATAGGGAGGGAGTAGCAAGGGGTGAGAATGAAGCTGATCTCATCCCTGGATACTAGGAGGCAGTTGATCACGCACCTGACAATGTGGAAGAGGAAGTCAACCCAATTGGTCCTCAAGCTGCAGCCTATGTACCACCGAATGTGAGGAATGGTAATGGCAACGGTGCAAGGAATGGTCATCAACGCCATCCTGCTCAACGCCATCCACCTCAAGGTATTGATGCACAAGGACCAGCCAATCAGAACCACATTAGGGAGATGATTAAAGACATAATTGGCCCAGCCTACAGGAGGGTAGGTAGGCCATCTTTTCAGAAACCTTACCCTGAGGAGTATGATAGAATCTATCCTCTACCTTGTGGGTACAAGGTTCCCGACTTCACAAGCTTCTCTGGCACCTCTAGTGAGCAGACAACTCTGGAGCACATTGCTCGCTTGACGGTACAATGTGGAGAAGCCAACTCTGGCTACCACATGCTTCGCCTGTTTCCCAACTCTGTTACAGGTGCAGCTGATACGAATCTAGTTGTGTTAGATTCAAATCTTGCCTTGAATATCTATCAAAGTCGACTTGAACTTCCTCAACTTCTAGATGTGTATGTCGATGACCTTCACAAGGTGAATCCTCTTCTTTCGTCGGCCCAAAGTCTCCAATTAGACCTGCAATTGTTAACTCTAGAACACAAGATTCACAAACAATCAAGTATCACAACTTAATTGTTTGCTAGGACTCTACAAGATTGAAGAACCCTAAATTTTGCTCAAACTAGAACAAAGAAGCTAAGATAATCAATTTGGGTGAAAACCTCAATTTATTATTCAACTCAACTTATGTTTACAAGAGGGGTTTGGTGCCTTTATATAGGCATAGGGTGATGCCCTAGATCTAGAAAAATAACCTAATTTTCGTCCAAATATATGGCCTAGGGTAAAACTAGTCCAAACCCAACTAGGAAAAGGAAATAAAGACATAATTAAACAAGGATTGGACTTAGTCAAAAAGGCCCAACCCAAATAACATCCAAACTTAAAAATAAGCTAATTAAAGATAGAATAAAGCCCACAATGGCCAAATTACAACTCTAATGACCTAATGCTCATCGATTTCAAGAAGAATGCACAACTTGGAATCGATGGAAATATTCCTTTGTTGATGATCTCCAATGGGCTTCAAATGATCTCCGATGGCTTTAAATTCTTCAAGATGAACTCTAATGAGGCCAAACAAAGCTTCCTTGAACCTTTTAGCTCTTGCCCTTGTCATTGGGCCTAATGGCATCTTCAATGGATCAAATGGCATCTTAGGCAACTCCGATGAGCTTGAAACTTCTTCCTTAGCATCTTCAAGCTTCTCCAAACCTCCTTGCCGCATATGCACATCCTCTCCATGATCTCCATTGTGCTCTTCAAGACCATGATGAGTCCTTGGCGCATCATCTTTCACTTGGTACATCAACCTACCACCCAACTCAATAAAAACCTGGGAGGAGATGGAAAGGTTGTTCCACACACAGTTCTATAAAACTAAACCTGAGGTCTCCATGGCAGACTTGTCACACCTCTACCAAAAGAAAGGGGAGTCAGCTGAGGAGTACTTAGCTCGTATCAAGAAGTAAAGGAATAGGTGTCGCACACCTCTCCATGAGATAAAGTTTTTGCCCCTGGCTCAGAATGGACTTGACATAGAGCTTCGAAAGAAGTTTGAAGGAGTTGATTTCAGAGATTTCTTTGAGATCTCAACCAAGGTGACAAGGTATGAGACTAATCTACGGGAAGAGAATGAAAGAAGAAGTTCATCTTTTGGCACTTATTATCAAGAGCCAAATTTTGAACTTGGGATAGCTGAGGTCAAGACAGATCGCCCCATTGAGTGTCCATGTCTCGTGAAGGCAGGAGTAGGACACCCTCAGACCAAGGAAAGGTTTGCTGCTATGTACCGAAGACAAGTAGAGAAGAAACCTTATGATGGGAGCAAGACTTACTCATTTGATATTTCAAAAAACAAATGAAGTTTTTGATTTCCTACATAAGTCTGGGATGATCAAGTTACCACCCGGACATGTCCTTCCTTCACCCGAGGACATCAAGGGAAGAGAATACTGTAAATACCATGACTCCTGGAGGCATCCAACCAATAACTGTACTGTGTTCAAGAACATAGTACAAGAAAAGATAGAAATGGGAATCTTGAAGTTCCCTGAGGCGCCTAAGAAGGACATGGGAGTTGAAAAAAATCCTTTCCCAGCTCCTATCCACATGGTCACGTTTAACCTCCCAAAGGATGGACAACTAGCTAGTAAGGAGAAGGGAGAAACAACTCCCAAAAGGGTGAATTTGGCTCCAAGCACCTCCTTGGCAGCCAACCCTCAACATGAAGGTAAGTTCTATCACCACTCTGCTAAAGCTAAGAAGCTGGTTGATAAAACTAAGTCTAAGACTCTCGGTGTGCATTCAGATCGGCCTTGGAATCCAAACACGGCCGCTGACAGGCTTAAAGCACCAAGGAAGAAGCTGGAACTTTTCTCATCTGAGGATGAGGAGGAACCTATGAAGCATCTTGATACTTCTTCCAAAAAGAAGATTCAAAGAAAGTTGGAGTTTTCATCAAAGACTCCACTCCAAAAGAAAGAGAAAAGCAGGGCAAAGCACACTCCTAGCTCGGGGGGCAAGTCAGTAGCTTCCTTTCCTCCTCTTAAGCAGAGCAAATGGGAGTATGGAGAATCATCATCAAGGATGGCTCCATCTTCCTCTCATCCTAGCTCATCTGCCCATCACAAGAAGCAAAGGTCTTCCAAGAGAGAACATGATCAACAAACACAAGTTGAGATTTATTCTAAGTCCTTTTCAAAACGGACTAAGCGTGAGATCAGACCTTGGTTGGATCACAAGAAGGAAGCATATCGCCATGCAGCTGTGAGAAAAGAGATGAAGTTAAGAGATGACCATGCACGACCAAAGATGGTCAAGCCACCATCAAACACTCAAGAGGGTGTGTGGCGAAAAGTGCAATATCCCAAGTACCCTATTCAAAAGAATAGAAAGACTTGGAGAAGACAAGAACTTCGGAAAAGAGCAAAAGCTCGAGGTGAAGAAGTACTTGATACCATGCAAGTTGATGAGAGTGGAAATGAACCTTCAAAGGATCCACCACCTACCAACGAGATGGATATATCCCTCATGGACCTAGCAGACATGGGAGTGAAGTTGTGCAAGGAGAAAATCCATTCTGAAGAAGCAAAGCTCAAAGCAAAAGCACTTGAGCTAAGTAAGAAAGAAGTTGAACTCCAAGATTGGAGGCAAGCCTTGATTGACATAGTATTATACCTTGTTTGTTTTCGAGTTTTAACAAATAGTAAAAATCCCAATTAAAACCAGGTTTAGCCCCAAATTAACAACAAATAATTATATATAAGGGTTAGTTCTAAATTTTAATACATTTCCCATAGGGTTTTAGAATGAAAATATAAAATTTAATTTAACTAGACAAACAAGGAATAACATTAAAAACTAAAAAAGGACACGTGTCATTATTTGGTGGATGGGGCACGGTGGGGCACAAAAAATGGGGGGAGAGAAGACAAGAGCTAGCAAACAATGAGGATTATTCTTGCCAAGAGCTAGCAGACAATGGCGCCATCAATGAAGAAGCAGTCCTTGCATTCAGAAGATCCTGGCCATGAGAGCACTAGCCTTAGGAGATGAAGATGGAGAAGATGATGACTTTGAGATCCATAGTATTGACAATGACTCATACTACAACAAGTTTCCTTATGAAGCTTTGTCTAGAAGGCTTGAAGACTGGCCACCACATGAGGCCACTCAAGATCTACTCCACATCTCGGAGAACATGCCACCATGGCAAATATCAATTTTGCTTGAAAAAGCAAAGTTAGATAAGGAGAGGAAAGAGTTTGAAGCTAAGAGATTAAAACATATCGAAGCTGAAAACATACTCTTCGAGAGACAAGAAGCCATAGATGATGCTGCTAAACAACTCCTTAGGAGGGTCATCATCGAAGAGCTTAACATGAAGGTGGACAAGGCCCTAGGAGACTAAGATGAAAGTCTGTGGACTCCACACTAGGAGGATAATGGCGCCACTCACATGGAGGATGCCATACCAACTTCATCTGATCAAAACATGTGTGATGAGAGTTTGGGAGAAAAGCTTGTCACCATGACTGAAGAGGAAACATTAGCTGCTGAGGACTTTGACAACAAGTCTGTTGATTCATTGGCCTTTGGGCAGTTCATGGTTAATCTTAACCATACTACCATCACTCTACCATGCACATTTGCTGCTAAACTAAAAGAGCGAGTGGAATCATTTGAGCCACCCTCTCCCCAGGAGAGTGAAGATGTCATTGAGATCCCCTCAGGAAATGAAGAAGACTCGGGGGGGCAACACATCAGATGATATAAAAGCCATGATCTTCACCAAACCTGATGAAGCAAACACTTGCCACATCAAGCCTTTGTATATCAAGGCACATGTTGATGGCATCCCAATCAACAGGGTACTTGTTAATAATGGTGCAACAGTGAATCTTATTCCCTATTCATCATTAAAGAAGCTTGGCAAGTGCACTGATGACTTGATCAAGTCAGAAGTCACTGTGAGTGATTTCTCCGGCAATGTCAAGAAGACAAGAGGTATATTGCCTGCCCAGTTGACCATTGGGACAAAAACGTCCCTCTCTGCTTTCTTTCTAGTTGATTCCTCATCAACTTACAACATGCTGCTTGGTAGAGACTGGATTCATTCCATTTGGTGTGTCCCATCATCTATGCACCAACTGCTGATGTTTTGGAATGGAACTGAAGTTGAAGTGGTCAAGGCAGACAATAGACCATTCAAAGTTGAATCCAACGCGGTAGAAGTGAGGTTCTATGATGGAACCACTAGACCGATAAAGTTCATGGGCCAGGACAAGTATGGCCGGCCAGGCCCATTCATCTCCACAGGAGAAGTCAAACAAGAAGCCTTGAAAGAGGTAATGGAAAATGATGCGCCAAGGACTCATCATGGTCTTGAAGAGCTCAATGGAGATCAGGGAGAGGATGAGCACATGCGGCAAGGAGGCTTGAAGAAGCTTGAAGATGCTAGGAGTTCATTGGAGCAAGTTCCAAGCACATTGGAGAAGGTTCCAAGTTCATTGGAGAAGGTTCCAAGCTCATTGGAGAAGGTTCCAAGCTCATTAGAATTGCCTAAGATGCCATTTGATCCATTGAAGATGCTATTAGGTCCAATGACAAGAGCAAGAGCTAAAAGGTTCAAAGAAGCATTATTGAGCCTCATTGGAGTTCATCTTGAAGAGTTAAAGGCCATTGGAGTTCATTTGAAGCCCATTGGAGATCATCACCAAAGGAATATTCCCATCGATTCCAAGTTATGTACTCTACTTGAAATCGATGAGTATTTAGGGCATTGGAGTTGTAATTTGGCCATTGTGCGCTTAATTCTATCTTAGATTAGCTTATTTTTAAGTTTGGATGTTATTTGAGTTGGGCCTTGTTTGACTAAGTCCAATCCTTGTTTAATTATGTCTTTATTTCCTTTTCCGAGTTGGGTTTGGACTAGTTTTACCCTAGCCCATATATTTGGACGAAAATTATGTTTTATTTCTAGATCTAGTCATCCCCTATGCCTATATAAAGGCATCGACCCCCTCTTGTAAACATAAGTTGAGTTGATTAATTAATTGAGGTTTTTACACCCAAATTGATTATCTTAGCTTCATTGTTCTAGTTTGAGCAAAACTTAGGGTTCTTCAATCTTTTAGAGTCCTAGCAAACAATTAAGTTGTGATACTTGATTGCTTGTGAATCTTGTGATCTTAGGTGTTCAATTGCAGGTCTAATTGGAGGTCTAAGGCCGACGAAAGAAGAGGATTGCTTGGGTGAGATTGTCAACATACACATCTAGGGTTGAAAGTTGTTCAAGTTGATTCTTGGCGGGTCACAAGGGTGGATTTGAATCTTAAAACAACTAGATTCGTATCAATTGGTAATCAGAGCATAGGTTGTCATCTTCAATCGGTAAATCTATCCTTCTATTCATCTATCATCAAGTTTTTCATCTATCTCATCCATCAAAGTTTTTCAAATTTTCTAGATCTAAAAATTCCGAAAATTCAAAAATTCATTGTGGTTTCATCTTAACTCCAATCGACTTGAATATTCAGATTTGGAGTCCTCATACCTTGTAGTTTAATCGAAAAATATTAGAAAAATAAAAAAAAAAAAAATTTCGACCAGAATCTTGTGAAAATTATTCTGGCTTCGTTTGAGCTCAGAAAGCTTTGAAATTTGAGATCTAGACTTCTTTTAGTGTGATCTTTCTGGAAAAATATTGGAAAAATTTTAAAAAAGAATCTGTGTCATTATCGATTTTTTCCACGAACTAGGGTTCTTGATTTGGGAATTTGGGGATTAGGGTTTGTTCTGGGCAATTGGTTCAATTGATTTCATCTAAGCCTAATTGATTGTGTGTTTGAGATTCTTGGGCTGCTTTTGCTGTGAATTGAGATCTAATTTGAAGAATTTCAGGTTTAAACCCTATTGGAGACAAGTGGTACTTAATTGGGTCTAAGTGGTACTAGGGTTTATAATTGATTGAATTGATTGATTTGAGTTGCTAATTGTGTTTTGTGCAGCAAGTTTGGGAGACAAAAGGCTGTTTGGATTGTATAGATCACTTTTTGTTTTTGATTCACTCAAGTTAATTGTTTGTTCCTCAAGTAGGTCACGAGAAGAAATGAGGCTCTAACAATTTGCTCTTATTAAGCCTATTGAAGCTAGAAAAAGGCATAATTTTGTGAGATCATTAAGAGAGTAGTGGATCGCCAATCCATAGGTTGAGTGCAAACACGAGAGCACAACAAAGGTAAATCACACACACACTAGTGAGGAATTTTTATTACTAACTTTTCTTTGTGTGTAGGTACAATGGGAGATCAAAATCAAGCCAATGATGTGGCTACCGCGTTGCAAGCTATCATGCAACAATTGGTCACTATAACAACAAGATTAGAGGCCTTGGGGGTTCAAAATTAACAAGCTCCACTTAATATGGTTGATAGGAGAACTTTGAGTGCCTATGTAAAAGGCGATGTTCTAAGGGAGAATTTGTTCCATACTAGGATGTATGTGAATGAAAAGCCTAGTAGTGTGATTATAGATGGAGATATTTGTAAAAACATAGTTAGAGATTATTTGGTGAAAGAATTACAACTACCTACTTCTAAACATCATAAACCCTATAGCTTAAGTTGGATCAATGATAGAGAAGAAATTAGGGTTAACAAACAAGTTTTTGTTACTCTTTCTTTGGGCAGGTACAAAGAGGATGTCTTGTGTGATGTGCTACCAATGCGAGTGATGCGCTAAGGACTCATCATGGTTTTGAAGAGCACAACGGAGATCATGGAGAGGATGTGCATATGCGGCAAGGAGGCTTGGAGAAGCTTGAAGATGCTAAGGAAGAAGTTTCAAGCTCATCGGAGTTGCCTAAGATGCCATTTGATCCATTGAAGATGCCATTAGGCCCATTGACAAGGGCAACAGCTAAAAGGTTCAAGGAAGCTTTGTTTGGCCTCATTAGAGTTCATCTTGAAGAGTTTAAAGCCATCGGAGATCATTTGAAGCCCATTGGAGATCATCAACAAAGGAATATTCCCATCGATTCCAAGTTGTGCATTCTTCTTGAAATCGATGAGCACTAGGTCATTAGAGTTGTAATTTGGCCATTGTGGGCTTTATTCTATCTTTAATTAGCTTATTTTTAAGTTTGGATGTTATTTGGGTTGGGCCTTGTTTGACTAACTCCAATCCTTGTTTAATTATGTCTTTATTTCCTTTTCCTAGTTGGGTTTGGACTAGTTTTACCCTAGGCCATATATTTGGACGAAAATTAGGTTATTTTTCTAGATCTAGGGCATCACCCTATGCCTATATAAAGGCACCAAACCCCTCTTGTAAACATAAGTTGAGTTGATTAATAAAATTGAGGTTTTTACCCAAATTGATTATCTTAGCTTCTTTGTTCTAGTTTGTAGCAAAACTTAGGGTTCTTCTATCTTGTAGAGTCCTAGCAAACAATTAAGTTGTGTTGCTTGATTGTTTGTGAATCTTGTGTTCTAAAGTTAACAATTGCAGGTCTAATTGGAGACTTTGGGCCGACGAAAGAAGAGGATTCACCTTGTGAAGGTCATCGACATACACATCTAGAAGTTGAGGAAGTTCAAGTCGACTTTGATAGATATTCAAGGCTAGATTTGAATCTAACACAACTAGATTCGTATCACTTCACATTGCATAAATCTCACCAAAATGATTATAGTTAGGGCATAAACAATAGAAATAAAGCATTGAGGGTTGCCAAATCTAAGACAATTCAAAACAAAACTAATTGGCCCCGATAGGTCCAAAATAACAAGTGTTCCAAATGAGCTAAAAACTTCACAGTAGACTAATCTCACCAAAATGATTATAGTTAGGCCATAAACAATGGAAAGAAAAGCATTGAGGGTTGCAAATCGAAGACGATTCAAAGCGGAACTAATGGGCCCCGATAGGTCCAAAATAACAAGTGTTCCAAATGAGCTA